>JAJAGP010000725.1:143619-146119 GCA_025084515.1 Ancistrus triradiatus | reverse complement strand
CTGTGTAAAGTTGCTTTGTTTTTTGTTCTGATTTATGCCTCTGCCCATTGTCTATTAATTTCTTTGATGTTCATCACACTGATCTTGTCCTTGTACTTGTCTTGATATTCTTATTTCTAGCATCTGTTTCTCATATTTTTGATCTGGTTTTGATCCTTGCCAGTTTCATTGTATTCATGGGTACGGTATTCATGTCTTCCTGACTATTTACAGAATGCCAGGGACTTTACCTGTACAGATTTACCCTGATTAAGCTAAAAGCCACTCAATTACAATCTCATCCTGCCTCATGCATGTTATATTATACCATAATAACTCGGTATTACGTAGGTAAAATTAGGACATGGCTAATTAGCCAGAAGCTAGTAGGCAAGCTAATGAACTTTCTAATGAAGTATCGCAAAGATTTACAGGGACCTGATGACCCTCTAGTCATTTTAAAGTCCAGTGTAATTGCCTCAAACTTGTGAAGCTGAAAGCATCACTATTAAGCCACTCGAACTGTTTTACAGTGGTGCTTGAAAGTGTGTGAACCCTTTAGAATTTTCTATAGTTCTGTATAAATATGACCTAAACATGAACAGATTTTAAATCTAAAAGTAGATAAAAAATAGCCCAATTAAGCAAATGAGACAAAACTGTTGTATGTGGCTGTTTAGTGGCTATTTTTGGTAAATGATCCAATAGTGCATATCTCTGAAAGGCAAAAGTACGTGAACCTTTACTTTCAGTATCTGGTGTCATTCCCTTGTGCATCAAGAACTGCAACTAAACATTTCTGGTTACTGTTAATCAGTACTGCACATCAGTTTGGAGGAATTTTAGCTGATTCTCTAGGATATTTGTGGGTTTCCTCACATGAACTGCTTGCTTCAGGCCCTTCCACAATATTTCTGTTGGATTAAGGTCAGGACTTTGACATGACCATTAAAAACACATCAACTTTATTCTTCTTTAATCATTCTTTGGTAGAATGACTTGTTAGCTTAGGCTTACTGTCTTGCTGTATGATCTACACTCTCTTGAAATGCAGATGTCCTGACATTTTTCATCAGAATTTGCTGGAATAATGCAGATTTCAATGTTCCATTAAGCTATCCTTGCCCAGATGCAGCCAAACTGGCCCAAACCATGATGCCTCCTCTCCCATGTTTTACAGATGGGGTACGTTTCTTATGCTGGAGTGTTTTCTCCAGACATAATGTGAATCGAGTCAAGAGTTTTATTTGTCACACACAGTCATACACAGTATAATGTGCAGTGAAATGCTTACGCGACACTTCATGTCCAATGAAGTTGAAAAAAGTACAGAGGAATGATGTATTCAGCATATACAGTGGTGCTTGAAAGTTTGTGAACCCTTTAGAATTTTCTATTTCTCTGCATAAATAGGACCTAAAACACCATCAGATTTTCACACCAGTCCTAAAAGTAGATAAAGAGAACCCAATTAAACAAATGAGACAGAAATATTATACTTGGTCATTTATTTATTGAGGAAAATGATCCAATTAGTGAGTGGCAAAAGTATGTGAACCTTTAGGATTAGCAGTTAATTTGAAGGTGAAATTAGAGTCAGGTGTTTTCAATCAATGGGATGACAATCAGGTGTGAGTGGGCACCCTGTTTTATTTAAAGAACAGGGATCTATCACAGTCTGCTCTTCACAACACGTTTGTGGAAGTGTATCATGGCACGAACAAAGGAGATTTCTGAGGACCTCAGAAAAAAAGTTGTTGATTCTTATCAGACTGGAAAAGGTTACAGAACCATCTCTAAAGAGTTTGGACTCCACCAATCCACAGTCAGACAGATTGTGTACAAATGGAGGAAATTCAAGACCATTGTTAGGAGTGGTCAACCAATAAAGATCACTCCAAGAGCAAGCCGTGTAATAGTTGGTGAGGTCACAAAGGACCTCAGGGTAACTTCTAAGCAACTGAAGGACCCTCTCACATTGGCTAATGTTAATGTTTATGAGTCCACCATCAGAAGAACACTGAACAACAATGCTGTGCATGGCAGGGCTGCAAGGAGAAAGCCACTGTCACACTAGATATTGAAAGCAAAGGTTCACATACTTTGCCATGCACTAATATGTAACATTCCATCAGTGAGAGCATTGAAGATGGAACGTGGCTGGGTCTTCCAGCATGACAATGATCCCAAACACACTGCTCGGGCAACGAAGGAGTGGCTCCGTAAAAAGCATTTCAAGGTCCTGGAGTGGCCTAGCCAGTCTCCAGACCTCAGCCCCATAGAAAATTTGTGGAGGGAGTTGAAAATCCGTGTTGCCCTAAAGCATCACTGCTCTAGAGGAGATCTGCATGGAGGAATGGGCCAAAATACCAGCTACAGTGTGTGCAAACCTGGTGAAGACTTACAGGAAACGTTTGACCTCTGTCATTGCCAACAAAGGTTATGTTACAAAGTATTGAGTTGAACCAAATTTATTGAACAAATACTTATTTTCCACCATGATTTACAATTACATTCTTTA
>JAJAGP010000725.1:0-143519 GCA_025084515.1 Ancistrus triradiatus | reverse complement strand
GAAGACTTACAGGAAACGTTTGACCTCTGTCATTGCCAACAAAGGTTATGTTACAAAGTATTGAGTTGAACCAAATTTATTGAACAAATACTTATTTTCCACCATGATTTACAATTACATTCTTTAAAAATCCTACAATGTGAGAATGTATTCATCATTTCTCTGGGTCATCAGACTGATTCAAGCAGTAACCAGCGAGTGATGTTTATTCTCATGTGTTCTGATTTATGGTTGTGTTCCCCGATTTGTTGCTGTGATTTCTTATTATGACTTTGGATTTAGTTTGCATTTTTATTTGTTTTGTGTGTATGGATTTGCATTTCTTGCTGCTGTTGGATTTTGGGGCTTTCAACAAATTATACCATAATACCTGGAACAGCTGAGAAGATTTTATGATAAACCTTCTGTAAATTTCTCATTTAACTGAGTATTAAATTTGTTGATTGGCCCTGATTAATATAAGGCCATATTGGATTTAATGGGCTTAAAAAGCAATTTATCCACTAGGTGAGATGAGTGATTGTGAAATATAAAAGCAAATTTCTGCCTGATATTACTTGATGATAAAACCAGTGGTGCTTGAAAGTTTGTGAACCCTTTAGAATGTTCCATATATCTGCATAAATTTTAACTCCTAAAGGTAGATAAAGAGAACCCAGTTACAGAAATATGGAGACAGAAATATTCAGTTTCACCTATTTATCATTTATTTAATTAGTATTTAATTAGGTGATTTATTTTGTGCATCAAATGAATATTAAGTATATGTTAGCTATGTAGAGCAGGTTCAAGTGGACTGCTCGATTTGGGTCCTTCCACAAATTTTTTTTGGCTTAAGGTCAGGACTTTGACTTGGTCTTGTCAAGATATTAACTTTATTATTGTTTAAGCATTTGTATGTAGAAGGACTTGTATACTTAGGGTTGTTGTCTTACTGCATTACCCAGATTCTCTTGAGATTTAGTTCAGTGACAGATGTCCTGATTTTCCTACAATTCGCTGATATAATTCCAAATTCAGTCTTCCATCGATGATGGCAAGCTGCCCTTTCCCAGATGCAGCAAAACAGGATGAAACCATGACACTACCACGACTATGTTTCACAGATTGATAAGGTTCTTATGCTGGAATGCAGTGGTTTATTAACGCTTTTAACATTTTTTATTCTCATTTAAACCAAACTGTATTATTTTGGTCTCATTCATCCACAAATCGTTTTGTAATAGCCTTCTGACTTGTCCACATGATCTTTAGCAAACTGTAGATGGCCAGCAATGTTCTTTTTTGAAAAGTAGTGATGCACACAAAGGTTGTGCAGTGTTCTCCTGATGGTGGTCTCATGAATATTAACATTAGCCAATGGGAGAGAGACCTTTAGTTTCTCAGAAGTTACTATGGGTTATTTGGTGGCCTTGTTGATTGAACACTGGGGCTGTGGTAGCCTAGCGGTTAAGGTACTGGACTCTGAACCAGAAGGTCAAGGGTTCAAATCCCACATCTGCCAAGTTGCCACTGTTGGGTCCTTGAGCAAGATCCTTAACCTACAATTGCTTGGATTGTAAGATTGTATCAATTGGAAGTCGCTCTGGATAAGGGCGTCTGCTAAATAATGTGAGTAATGTAATGTAACACTCTTGGTTAGGGTAACAGTTGCTTTCAGTTTGCTCCAATTGTACACAATCTGCCATGATAAAATACCACAAATGTGTTGTGTAAATACAACCATGTGTCTACCGACACCTAATAGTTTTAATAATGATTGAAAACATCTGACTTGAATTCCAGCTTCAAATTAACTGCTAATCCTAGAGGTTCACATACTTTTGTGATACACATATATGTAATAGTGGATCATTTCTCTCAATAAAAAATGACCAAGTATAATAGTTTTTGTCTTATTTGTGTAGCTGGGTTCGATTTATATAATTTTAGGGTTTGTGTGAAAATCTGATGATGTTTTAGGGTATATTTATGCAGAAATATAGAACATTCTAAAGGCTTCACAAACTTTCAAGCACCTCTGTAACTGCCTTATTAGTAAAAGCTTTGGACAAAGTTCTTGATTTGATCAGTTCTTGTGTTTGGCCCTCAGGAATCCTACTGGTAATTTTCATTAAGGCCAGTAATATGTTTCCTCTGCACTTAGACGTGCAACTAATTTAAGTGTCCTTGCATAACCATCTGCCCCGTAACAGAAACCAGTATTGGCATAGCACAGTGGGTTGTCTAAACTAAGCTGTCTTTATTAGTGTGCGTTTACTACCCTGGCTATGTGTGCACAGCTAGACTGGCTTGTATTGATTTGGTCTTTGTGTAAGACTTTTTGTCCACTTGAACCCTGACCTCTGTGTCACAGTGTTGGTGACACACAACGTGATGTGAACTTCTGCTAAATGTTTAGATTTACGTTGGTGTGTAGAGAAGTCAGTTGAGCACAGCATACTGGTGGAGCTCTCATATGTTCATCTCATTTCTGTCCCACATCCTCTAGGCCACCCAAATGTGCTGCAGTGATGAATAAAACAACAGACAAATTTGTGCTGACTCCCTGTGTTTTAAATGAACCGGCAGACATGTGGGTGAGCCCAGTGCCGTGGGGGTGGAGGGGTTGGGCGGATGGATAGTTAGAAATCATCCCCTCAGAAACAAGGCCTAGCACTTGAACTATGAACATATATAAATTGTATGCACATTTGCAATTATTTGTTGAAGCAGTTATCAGCAAATGCATTCAAAACATTGTGGCCATTGACACACTAAATCAATGGATTATGGATGCTCAGTTTGTATGTCAGTTGAACTGACACCATTTGCATATTTCTCCCTCTACTGTGCATAATATAATTAAACGATTCATGGAATTTCAGTACCCAAAAGATCTAGGGAATAATCCTAAACTGAAGATTCATGATCACTGACCCCTCAGACGGGACTGCATCAAGAGCCGTCATTCATTAACAGCTGATATAACCACATGAGCAAGGGATTACTTTGGCAATCCTTTGTCAAGCACTACAATAACAAGTTACATTCTCAAATGCCACTTAGAACGTTACTGTGCAAAAAAAGAAGAGTTGTGTTTAGCATGTCCAGAAGCAGCATCGACTCCTCGACCATCACCATAACTTAGTGGAAATGTGTATTGTATATCAGTGTTCCAGATCATTTTTGAAAGATTATGATATGATGGCAGTAACCATTACCATTATTACTATTATTACTATTATAAAAAAAAAAAAAAAAAAAAAAGGAGTCAATTGGTCACACACAAATAAGTATCATTTAATTCAGTTTTCATTCATTTCATTAATTATTATTTTTATTTATTTTCTGTATAAAAATGCAGAGGTGCTAGAACCACATAAATAAGGGCCAAAATGCATGCAGTTCAAATATGAGATGCACCGAATCTTGTTCCGGCAAGATCTGGCCTAAGTTGAGCACTGGTCCCATTTGTCTGATTTGGGGTTGTAATGTCTTGTGATGTTTCTCTTGCTAGTTGCTTTGTTGGCTTGTGAGTTTTGTTTGTGTGCTTGGCATAGTTATTTCTGTATGTCTATTTGATCATGCTGAAGCAGCTACTGGTATTACTGCCTGCACTTTGGCGCTGTCTTGTAGCATCAATCAGATTGTGCACTTTCGCTTTTGGATGCTGGCAAAATATGTTTCACTTGGATCACCGCCCTCTTGGACATTTGATGTCCCCTCACACTGATTCTGCCCTGGTGCCAGCCCTGCAAGTGGGGGTGAACTTCCAGACATCTCTACTTTGCATGTTCACACACACACACACACACACACAAACACAATGGCTGACAGTGGAAGGTCAAACTGCTCTGGGGTGCTTGGCTCTGTATAATATTGTTCTTGCCATTACTAAGCCTCTCTGTGGCATAAATATTGGAGTTAACACACATTTCTTCTTCTGCAGTCAGAATCCTGCCACAAGGCCAAAAGATGGATTCTGTGGCCAGCCTATTCTTTATAAAACTTTTTAAAACTCTGAAATAATAAAGTGTGTATGTGTGTGTGCATATGGCATAAGCTTGGGGATAGCAGTGACTTTGTCTGAACTTTATTGTGCTAGCTAACATATGTAAGATTGACTGCCATCTCTATCCCATGTCTCAGCTCCCATCTGCTGGTAACCTTTCATCTTGAAGGCCAAGGTGAGGCTTCCATGCAATATTGCTTATGATGTGCGCGTGCACACACACACACACACACACACACACACACACACACATACATATATATATATATATAATATTATATATATATATATATATATATATATAATATATTAATTATATATATATATATATATTATATATATATAATATATATATATTATACATATAAATATATAATTATATACAAACCAATTTTTACTTAAGCACGGTCCTAAACGTAGGTAAGGAGAACCCAAGTTAAAAACAACTGAGACAAAAAATTATTTAATTTTGGTTGGTCATTTTATTTATTGTGGAAAATGAGCCAATATTACTATAGTGAGTGACAAAAGTATGTTCAACCTTGCCTTCGTCCGGTATTTTTTGGTGTGACCCCCCGTGCCCAGCAATAACCTGTAACTAAAAAAATTTTTTTGGAACTGTTTGAACAATTCCTGCAACAAGCTTCCAACTTGGAGGAGTTTTAAGTTTAAATTAATTAGAAAAAAGCCCATTTCCTCCGTACAGAAACAGCTTCCAACTCTGGGATGTTGGTGGGTTTTCTTTCACTTTAAACTGGCTCACTCAAGTGTCCCTTCCACAACATTTTTTGATTGGATGGATTAAGGTTCAGACTTTTTGACTTTTGGGGCACATTCCAAAAACATTTAACTTTTAAATTCTTTCTGTAACCAATTCTTGGTAAACGACTTTGTGTGCCTTAGGTCGTTGTCTTTGCCTGCATGAACCCAACCCTTCTCCTTGAGAATTCAAGTTTCATGGACAGATGTCCTGACATTTTTCCTTTAAGAATTCCCCCTGCTGAAATTAATCAGAATTCATTGGTTCCCATTAATTGATGGCCAAAAAATGGCAAGCCGTCCCTGGCCCCAGAAAATGCAAAGATACAACCACCACCAATGTCCCCTCACGATTGATAAGGTTTTTTTTTATGATGCTGGAAATTCCCCAGTGTTTTTTCTTTTTCCCTCCAAACATACGTTTTTTTTTTTTTTTAAAACAAAAAGGTCTTTTTTTTGTTTTTGAAAAACCCATTTCTTTTTCCAATAGCATTGTGCTGGCTTTGTTCCCACACGGGATCTTAGCAAACTGCATCGAGCACCAAAATGGTTCCCTTTTTCTTTTTGGAAAGGCCAGTTGGCCTTTTTTTTTCCTTTTTTTTTTTTTTTCCTTGTAACCCTGCCCATGGCACACCATTTGTTGTCAGTGGTTTTTCTGAATGGTGGAACTCATGAACATTAACATTAGCCATGTTTGAGAGAGGCCCTTCAGTTGCTTATAGAAAAGTTACCCTGGGGGTCCTTTGTGCCCTCACCAACTATTTTTACCAAAAAAAAACGGCTTTTTTTGCCTCTTGGAGTGAATCTTTTGTTTGGTCGACCACTTCCTGGGGGAGGGGGGTACAATGGTCTGAATTTTCCCTCTATTTGTACACAATCTGTCTGGAACCCCTGACTTGTGGATTTGGTGGAGATTGGTTAAATGAATTTTGTAATCTTTTTTTCCCAGCCTGATGAGCGTTCAACAACTCCCCTTTTTTTTTCTGAGGTCCTCCCAGAAAATCTCCCTTTGGTTTTCGTTGCCTGGATACACTTTCCACAAAACATGTTTTTGAAGAGCAGACTTTGATAGATCCCTGTTCTTTAAATAAAACAGGGTGCCCACTCACACCTGATTGTCATCCCATTGATTAAAAACACCTGACTCTAATTTCACCTTCAAATTAAGTGATAATCCTAGAGGTTCACATACTTTTGCCACTTAATCAATAAATGACAACCTGTATCTTAATGTTGCCGAAGTGTGCAGTCTCTAATGGGAATCGCACGTTCAATCACTCTAAGCAGCCCCCCAAGCTAGGTTTGATTAAGGTGAGCAAAAGTAGAGAATGCTGAAAAAAAATGTGAAAAACTTTGGTGTGGAATTTAGACAATAATTCTGAAAGGGTAGAAACTTGAGCAGCTTCTTGCATGAAAAATGAGGGGAGATTAATTTACATCGTAATAATAAAAAATGTGTCATGAAACCTGAACGGATGAAAGGACCTTTTTTCTTGTGTTTGTGATTTTTAAAATAACTCTACGGTGCAGTCTCTTGATGTGTGAATTGTCAACGAGGAAGGTGTTCTAATACTATAGGTTCTTGTTTGTTGTGTTTGAGGATAAATCTTCACCAGAAACTTCTCTACATTTCTTCAGAACTGGAGGCAAATACTGTAGTTAACATATTGAGCTGCTTAGCTACCGAGTCAGGTTAAGGAGTACTAGGAGAACAAATTAACTTAACTAGAAGAAAATACCTCAATTATTTATTTAATGTCTTTGATTTAAAATAAAAAAGATGGTGCATGGACTATTGTGAAATCATGCTGGGTTAACACTGGTCTTAAGATTTTGCACAAATTTGTGAAACCCATGCCACCTCAAGTGCATGCTGTCTATACAGCTAAAGGGGGAAGATGTCAACTAGTAATAGATTCAGAAATATTGTGTTTTTTTTTAACATTTTAATCAAACTGTTGTGATGTTTATATGATTTGTAGTGAGAAATTTTTCTATTAAATTAGTAATTAAGTAAAAATTCAAACGAAGCATTTTCCTTAGTGGTCTCAGACTTTTGGCCCCCACTCTAAATAAAATGTGTGCAGAAGCTGTATTATGTGCTATGTGTATTATGTATTGTATATATGTAAAAAATAGCTTTGTAGATGTTTGTATGGTATTGTTTTAAGGAACCTATACACAATTAAATATACTATAAAAATGTCATTTATCCTGTGTAAAGTAATACGGGCATTTAATAATATTATTAAACATAATTAACTTTAGAATCATGATCCTGTTACAAGCCTGCACCAGACAATTAGACTTCAAGGCAAAATTTGCAGTGCACAGACGTGATGTATTCACATCAAACATTTTCAGTTGAGACAGAATCTGTTGCTTAAATACTTGCCAAAAACTGCAGATAGTGATATTGAAAATGTGCAGTTATTTTGATACAGTTTGGTTCAGTGACAGACAATTTCAGTACCGTATCTACTTGAAGCTGTTTATGCATTGGACATCCTCAGTCAGGGCAGGTTAGTGAACATCCTACTATTCTCACATTCAAATTCATTTCTCATCTTAAAGGGAAGACAGACATTCAGTACCTTCGTTTGCATGCTGGGAGCAAAGAAGACCATTTTGTGTGGTTGCAAAGCAAAATGTTATAGTTATTAATGACTGACTGTGCGTGGCAGTCCAGTGGCAATTGATAAACATTGCCCAGTGCTGCTGTATTTATCTCACATATTATATCAGCCCATTAATGCACACCCTCGACCTGTAGCCTTATTAATCCAGCTTAGTCTTGAAGGCATTGGTGCTCACAGCGCGTCTTCCTGAGAGCAACATGCCCCTATAGCTATAAATCTGCTAGCAGGACTCACCAGAATGTTGCCAGCATCAACTAATCCATTACTATTTGGCCTGTGCCAACTCCCTGTTGCCTGCATCATCCTCACAGAGCACAAATGAGAGCTCACAGACAGCTCTACTTCATTAGCATTGTTGGGCTTTTATGGTGAATGAGGTCTTCATATGTTTTGTGGCCATCAAATGTGATATTATCATGATCTTTTAGGGATATTTATTAGTTTATTATAGTGTCAAAGTTCTAACGAGACCAAGACATTTGAAAAGTGCTGTGTGAGAAAGAACATGTTTATCGTTCAACTGTTTCCAGTTTGAGTCCACATGCAGTCAATTTATGATTAAGTTCTTCCACAAGTGTGATTTATTCTGATTCTGAAACAACCCATTATTAAAAGCTTTCTACACACTGACTGCAACACGTGTGCTCCCAGCTTATGAGCAATAAGTAATAAGAAAAAACAGACAGTATCTACAGTACTGTGCAAAAGTAGTATTAGACCACCATCAGATTAGATACACCTTTGTTTTAGCAATGGTATGATGACCATGTATAATTATTTGTAAGTTACTTTATTAGAATGCAGAAGAAAAGAAAACAAAAAATACACAAAATTTGTATGCAGTATTGAAAAACAAACTTCTATAGGCCACAGTGGCAAGTATTTAGTGTGACCTTCCCTTACACTTCAGCAATAGCAGCTTCTTCTGGCAGCTTAAGGATGCCAAGTTGATCAGACTACAGAAGAAGCTTGATCTGGAGTGCTCTTTTTGGAAGAGTAGCAGCCAAGAAGCCACTTTTTCAGAAGGGGAACAGGGTGAAAAGGCTAAAAGATGCTAAAGATCACAACAATTGAAATGTAGATCAGTGGAAAAGAGTATTATGGAGTGACGAATCAAAGTTTTAAAGTTATCATCTTGAATCATCAACAGTGTTATATATGGTCCTTAGACCATTGCTAAAACAACAAATCTAATGGTGGCCTTAGACTTTTGCACAGTATTGTATGTGTACAGATATGTGCCTGATAATGAATGTGAATGCAGAGAACTTGGAGCAAGCATGTAACCCACATTATTAATGCTCAGTCGGGTTTCTGTGAGCAACTGAATAACACGGCTTTTTCCAACATGTAATTCCATTTTCCACTGGTGGTGGTGATGATGATGATAATAATAGCACTGAATGCGATTTAACCTTGAGTGTAGTGGAATTCTATGGGGGACATAGGAGTGCTCCACAATGAATAGTTTTCAAATGGATCTTACACAATATATTTTCTGTAGATTGCAATGGTTTGAAGTTACGTGTTTACAATGTGCTAGCTCCTTGGTGATATTCAAATAGATTTGAGATTTGACAGTTGTAGGTATAGAAAAGTACGAAAAAGCATTTCACTTCATGCACCGATCTGCTGCACCACATTGATAAGCATAAATGTTTGTGTGGTCGGGTTAGGTTTTGAGTGGTTGCCCTTGACTCGTTGGGTATTGCCAGGTTCAATGCTATTACTCTGTTTGCTGATTTATGTGTTGACGTTTGCGTTTCCTCAAATCCAATTGCCCAAGAGCTGCAGTCACAGAAGCTGTTTGGACCAGGAATACAGTGGCTTGTAAATCAGCATTCCCCTGTGTATTCTCACACACACACGCACACACACACACATCCGCTTTCATTCCAGGGTCTCACCTCAGAGTGAGAGAGAACACTTGAATAAAATGTAGAAGAATAGAATTTTTACATTTTTATCTTCTTGAGGATAGCAATCATAATAATCAGCTCTGAATGCCTTACACCGTTCAGCCATAAAATTAAAAACACCTGTCTAATATTGTGTTGGTTTCCCTATGCCACCAAACTCTGATCTGTGGAGACATGAACTCCTCAAGATCTCTGAAGGTCCTGTGGTGTCTGGCTTGGAGACGTTATTAGCAGTTCCTTTAAGTCCAGTAAGATTATAGGTGGAGTGGACTTGTTTGTCCACCATATCCAACAGATGCTTGATCAGATTCAGATTTTGGAATTCAGAAGCCAAGTCAACACCTTGAACTTTTTGGCGATGTTCAGACTGCAGGGGAAATTGCATTGCTTTCGCAAATTTGATTTTTTAGACCGAGTGTCCTCATTGCAAATTACAAGGGGCCAAATCTGATTTGTCTGTTCGGACTGTAGCCACTTTCACTGGCATAGCCAGATTGGTTGCTATGGTGACGACGCTGAGCAGTGTGGAACGGGAGTAACAGAGCCGGGCAGTGATATTGGAGATTCCACAAAGGATTATAATTTATATGAAGGCAACGTCCAATTATGGTGATGAACCTTTATGCGTTTAGTTTACTTAATGTCTTATTTTGCTCTGGCACTGCTGTCTGGATTTTGCAAAATTATGTTTGCGCTTTGAGCTCAATTTCTTCCTACATATGATTACTTTGTATATGGTTAAATACAGCTAATGGCTAAGTTCATTTAATTTCCCTTGAATGATTGGATCTTCCTATCAAAACAGAAAAGGTGGCACCTCTTTATTGGTTCCATGTGGTGGTGGTGTTGTCATGACGTGTGTCCAGCACAAAAAAGCCACATCACAGCTGATCTAATGGAGCAGACTGGTCCTGTTTATAACTTTGTTGACGTGATTGATTTTGGTGATTGGATCACATTTCAGTTTCACTTGACTGTATGAAAATCCAGATGTAAACACACCCAGCATGCATTGTGATCTGACTACTCAAATCACCTTCAGAGATGGTCGAAATTGGATCTTGTTCACATTTAACAGAAGTGTAAATGTAATTGCTTTTGTATTCACAGAAGCATATTGTGATGGAGCCATTATGGAGATATGTGAACTGTCTAATGTTCTGCTGCAATGTGGGAACCCCCATTTGTTCTCAACTGTTTAGTCTCTCAGAATCATTGCCCAGTGGCATACTAGTGCCTTCAATGCTCGACTGGGACCGAAAGGTGGGACAAGGTGCTTGTAGCAAGGTATCACATAGTTACAGTGGGGCAAAAAAGTATTTAGTCAGCCATTGATTGTGCAAGTTCTATGACTTAGAACAATGAGAGAGGTCTGTAATTTTCATCATAGGTACACTTCAACTATGAGAGACAAAATCAGAAAAAAAATCCAGGAAATCACATTGTAGGGTTTTTAAAGAATTTAATTGTAAATCATGGTGCAAAATAAGTATTTGGTCACCCACAAACAAGCAAGATTTCTGGCTCTCACAGACCTGTAACGTCTTCTTTAAGAAGCTCTTCTGTCCTCCACTCGTTACCTGTATTAATGGCACCTGTTTGACCTCGTTATCTGTATAATAGTAACCTGTCTACAGCCTCAAACAGTCAGACTCCAAACTCAATCATGGCCAAGACCAAAGAGCTGTTGAAGGACACCAGGAAGAAAATTGTAGACCTGCACCAGGCTAGGAAGAGTGAGTCTACAATAGGCAAGCAGGTTGGTGTGAATAAATCAACTGTGGGAGCAACTGAAGAGGATTGGGAGAATATCATGTGGTCAGATGATACTAAAATAGAACTTTTTGGTAAAAACTCAACTCGCTGTGTTTGGAGGAAGAAGAATTCTGAGTTGCGCCATACCTACTGTGAAGCATGGGGGTGAAAACCTCGTGCTTTGGGGCTGTTTTTCGGCACAGGGCACAGGATGACTGATCCGTGTTAAGGGAAGAATGAACGGGGCCATGTATTGTGGTGAGAATTTTAAGCCAAAACCTCCTTCTATCAGTGAGAACATTGAAGATGGAACATGGCTGGATCTTCCAGCATGACAATGATCCCAAACACACCGCTCGAGCAACGAAGGAGTGGCTCCATAAAAAGCATTTCAAGGTCCTGGAGTGGCCTAGCCAGTCTCCAGACCTCAACCCCATAGAAAATTTGTGGAGGGAGTTGAAAGTCCGTGTTGTCCCAAAACATCACTGCTCTAGAGGAG
The DNA here is from genome assembly GCA_025084515.1 of Ancistrus triradiatus. NCBI lineage: Eukaryota > Metazoa > Chordata > Actinopteri > Siluriformes > Loricariidae > Ancistrus > Ancistrus triradiatus. The sequence goes on along the minus strand of JAJAGP010000725.1, from coordinate 131,954 downwards.
ATCTGCATGGAGGAATGGGCCATAATACCAGCTACAGTGTGTGCCAACCTGGTGAAGACTTACAGGAAACGTTTGACCTCTGTCATCGCCAACAAAGGTTATTAAATTAAATTTTTTTGAAAATCCTACAATGTGATTTCCTGGTGTTTTTTTCTCATTTTGTCTCTCATAGTTGAAGTGTACCTATGATGAAAATTGCAGACCTCTCTATTTTTCTAAGTAAGAGAACTTGCACAATCAGTGGCTGACCAAATACTTTTTTGCCCCACTGCATTGTAATTCTCTTTTCCATCTGTATGTACTAACGCAGTTGGATCAGTGTATTAAGCTAAATTTTTGGCATTGTATGCAAAAGAATGACGGAGGTATTCTGCATATGTGATACCAGCCACAGTTCTCCCCACCACTTCTGACTTTTCTCTCATATCCAAACATTATCTAGACAGCAGATGCACTGACCACAGCAGAAATTACAGCAATAGTTAGGCAAAGCCATCTCCTGCACTGAAGCAAATGCTTAGTTAATATTGTAGGTGGTTTCTGCACATATTTGACAGTATATATTACACTGGTAATGGTCTATGTGAAACCATGTTTACAGTAGATTTCAGAACATAAAATGATGTGTGGGTTGGTGTGCTTTTTATGCAGGAACGTAAGATTGGATCTCATCTTTAGTGAAAAGCGTAAACAGAATCTTGCCAACGTATATCCATGTACTATCCAGATATAAGACACATGCTAATGCAAGGTGTAAACAGGCTGTGTAGCATGTCTCGAAATCTCATTAGGAAATACTACTGCAATGAAGGGGTGCACTTGGTCTGCAACAGTGTTTAGGTAAGTGGTATGTGTCAAAGTAATATCCTCATGAATGCTTAGACCCAAAGATTCCCAGCAGAGCATCATCCACAGCGTCACACTGTCAGTGTTGTTCACTTTACTTGTCAGTGGTTGTGATTTTATGGCTGGTTGGTGTGCCTTTGCTATGCGCGCTCAGGTTTGGTGGTGTACTCTGTGTTGCTTATGGCAAACTCACAATTCAAAATGTACTGCTATTGTACCAGTGTCAAAAATGCTTTTTTTGAGTTTCAGTTAAATCAAGATGCAAAGAAATTAGTTAATATATGGCTTCCATAAAAATGTATTCATTTGCAATTGTAATTTTTTTCAGTCATCTAAAGTTTTTTTTGTTTTTAGTCCTCACAGCACCAACTTTTTTTCCATGTCTACACTTTGCCATTGGGTCAGCATGGTGGCACATGTGGTTAGCACAGGCACCTCATAACTCTGCCTGTGTGGTGTTTGCACATCCTCCCCGTGTCTGAGTAGGTTTACTCTGGGGACTCTGGTTTTCTCCCATATTCCAAACACATGTATTAGGGTAACTTGTCACTCTAAAGTGGTGATATAACCTTGTGTCTGATGTGAATATAGCCATTGATGCTGATACGTCGTTAAAACTAATAAACAAACAAACTACACTGTGAAATACCCATTAATAATAATATTATATAATATTAATAATGCATTGTGATCACACCCTAGTCCTTTTTCTTCTTTTGGGTTTCATGGCGATTGCCATACCATATTGGTGCATTATCGCCACTGACTGGACTGGATCACATGCATCATCTTTGGAAGATCGAACCAGTGAGTGTTCTGCTTAGGATGCCAATTCTGAAAAGACTGAATTTTTGTTCGAACTCGTGGGCAAAAAAATTCAACCGGAACGTTTGATGTCCGAATTGTTTGAGTGTAGAGGCATTCGAATTCAGAGGTTCCACTGTAATAATAATCATCATCATCATCAAATTAAAAATAAATTGAAAAATTTTAAAAATCATGTTTTATCCCTGCTCTTCATTGTCATTGTCGGCTAGTCTGACTTGGCTGGAAGGCACAACTGGGACCAGAGCCCACGTTCCTGTGGTAGTGGGCTAGCATAATGGACACCTGGCGCCCAATAATAAAAAAAAATTTTTTTTAAATAATAAAAATTAGATAATAATAATAGTAATAATTTTCAGTTACACATTTTCAGTCAACATGTCAATTTTTTTTTTACTTTAAATCAAATCCAAAGCTACATGGACAAAATAAACAAACCAAAACCATACAAAGAGCCAAAAATTGTTCAAAACAGGCAACAATTTTTATTCTCACTGGCTTGTGAATAATGTAATTAGGATAGAGTAATTAATAAGTATAATCATAATGTCATAATAATACAATAATACCGTATTTCTCGGACCATAAGGCTTTCTCAAATATCGACAGTGCGCCTTAAAATGCGGTGCGCCTAATGTATGAATTAATTCTGGTTGAGTCTTCTGACCTAGAACCGATTGTAGATGGTACACGGCGCTCATAAATCTGTCAAAATGTTTTAGCACGACCTTGGTAGGTTTACGAAGCTTACGGCAACCGTAGTGCAACAGCAATCGCTGAGTAATACGGTATGTGCTTCAGCATTAGGGTAACGTGCATTCATTCATTCATTCGTTTTCGAAGCGGATTTCAAACTCAACGCTATCAGTCACGCAGTACAACATGGACATAGAGCAGCTGTGAGAGAATTCAACATTAATGAATCAATGATAAGGAAGTGGAGGAAGCAAATGAAGACGCCCTGCGCCAGGTAAAGACCAAACTGAGCTTCCAAGGGAACTTAAGAGTTTTGTTTCATTTCATGCGCCTTATAACCCGGTGCGCTTTATGTGTGAAAATGTACCCGTTAGCAGCCGATCGTTGATATTGCGTCTTATAATCCGGTGCGCTTTATGGTCCGAAAAATACGGTACATCAGTAAAGTCAGTTTAAGTCCAAACAGTTGATAAAAAGAACTGAATTAAATGAATGAAACAAAATATTATACTTGGCCACTTAGTTGTTGAGGAAAATGGCTTAATGTTACATTTCTGAGAGTGGCAAAATGTGAATCTTGGTTTTCAGTAACTGGTGTGACCAGCTTTCTGTTGATCAGTTCTGTACATCACTGTGGAGAAATATAAGCCCTTTCCTCTGTACATGGTGGGTTTCCTTATATGAACTGGTCATTTCAGGTCCTTTTTTCAAGTAGTCTTCTGGCTTGTGCACATGATCTTTAGCAGACTGCAGATGGGACACAATGTTGATTTGGAGAGCAGTGGTTTTCTCCTTGCAACCCTGCCATGCACACCATTGTTGTTCAGTGTTCTCCTGATGGTTGACTCATGAACATTAGTTAATGTGAGAAAGGATGTTAGTTGCTTAGAAGTTACCCTGGGTTCCTTTGTGACTTCACGGACTATTAGTCGCTTTGCTCTTGGCATGATCTTTGTTGCTTGACCACTCCCAGGGAGGGTAAGAGTGGTCTTGAATTTCCTCTTTGCACTCAGTCTGTCTGACTGTGGAGTGGAGGAGTCCAGACTTTTTAGAGATGCATTTGTAACCTTTTCCAGCCTGATGAGCATCATCAACTCTTTTTCTAAGGCCCTCAGAACTCTATTGTTCATGCCATAATACACTTCCACAAACGTGTTGTGAAGAGCAGACTTTGATAGATCCCTGTTTAAATATAACAAGATAACTAACCACTAACACCTGATTAGTCGTCCTTAAATCTGTAGTGTAATGTTTACAACATTTTTTTACTTTTCAGTGATGGAATAAGGAGTGCCCTGTAGAACCAGAGAAATTGAATAGCATCAAGGAAATTGCTCAATTCTTGAATCAAGAATGCTGTTATGTTCTAGGAAAAAAACAAAACATATTCTAAAGTCATCAGTCAGCAGTCCTTCTTTTTTCTCGAAGAGCAGAGTATTGCCACTGTTTTTGAGGTGACAAGACTAACCACTCCCCAAAGTCATTGTTTTCATCCAAAGATTTTAAGTCTATAGTAGATCATTTCATTTGAAAGGAGTTGAACTGGGCACTTGGAGCGTATGTGACGCTAGCGAAGTCACCACAGTGATACACAGTTGACTCCCTTCTGGCCAGGTAAGGCATCACTGGCACACTTGGCTGTGTCTCAGAGAGTGAAGGTCGTTTTTAGAACCGTTACTCGGAACTGCATCAGTGACCCTAGTGACAGAGCACACACCACCCTGACCACAATAAATATGGAATAATTTGGACAATTCAATTTTAGACTGTTAAAATTGTACGGACAAAATGTAACAAAAAACGTTTTTTCCTTTACCTGAGGTTTAATTGATACAAATTGATATTATAAATGTATTTGCCAAGTACACCTAAATTAGCCAACCAATCCAGATGATACTTTGTGGTTGATTATGCTAGACTTGTACAGAAAAATTGTATGTGCTTTCTCCAAGTATGAGAACTTTTGGTAGGGCATAGAGTTTCAAGGAACATTATACAGGTAACATAAAAACGCTTTATAAAGCAGAAAATGGGTTTTACACTGAACAAAGCCCTGACCTTACCTCAACTGAGATGTTGAGGAATGGCCTCAAAAGGGTTATTCATGCAGGGAATTCCAAAATGGTCAAAAATTCCTCACTACAGTGATTACAATGATGGAAGTCCAATCAGCAGCTACAGCAAGTGGCATTGCAAGGATATTCTCGTACATCTTATTTCGAGTCTGGAATGTGACTAATCAATAAATACTCAAGTGCGAATGTTTATGCGTTGTTTAGACAGAATATGTTTATTCATCATTGTGACTTGGGTAATAGTTCAAATGGGCTGTCACAAGCATTTTCTTTGGACTGAAAAAAAATGAGTGTGGAGTGCAGTTTTTAGATCTACAGTATATTTATTAGGCATGTGTAGAAGATCAGTACAGCATCTGAAACCCTTTCACACATGCACATTTAACTGAGAATTTACAGAGTAGGGCTAGCGTGAACCTGAAATGGTGAGCTAACTGACACGCCAATTTACCGGGTCAGCACCTAGTTAAATTGCTGGGTAATTACTGGGCCAGTTCATGTATGAAAAAAGGCTGATGCATTCCAAGGTAAGATGCGTTGAGACCTACTTAGGCAAGTGATGTAAAACTTTATCAGAGTGGAAAAACGACAGAAAAGAGCCTTAAAAATAAAACATTAAAGACTATACAGACATGATGCTTAGCATTAGGGATGGATATCTGCAAGTATAACATGGCTATAACAAGTGATGATAGTGTCCTATGTTTGATACACCTCCTTGTTTCTACACTCATTGTCCATTTGATCAGTTCCACTTACCACAAAAATGCACTTTAGTTCTGCAATTACGTATTGTAGTTGTGTATTTCTCTACATACTTAGTCCTCTTTACACTGTTCTCTAATGGTCAGGACTCCCACAGGAGTACCAGATATTAAGTACTATTTGGGTGGTGGAGTGATCCTGCTTTAGTGGTGTTAGTGTGCAGTGTTCTGCTATGATTGGATGAGACACAGCAGTGCTGCTGGAGTATGTAAACACTGTTCACTCACTGTGCACTCTAGTAGATACATCTTCCTAAATTGCTCCACCTTGTAGCTGTAAAGTCAGAGACAGTAGCTCATCTGTGCTCACCTGGAGATTTTGTTGGCTATTTCCATCAATGACACTGAGGTGTTTTAAAACCCCCAGCAGCACTGCTGTGTCTGATACACTCATACCAGCATGTCAGTATCACTCCATTCCTCAGGATGATCCAGCACTCAAATAGTCCCTGATCTGTCCCCTTGATCCCTGTTCTGACCATTATTATCAGGGGTCACGCTTTGGCTGCTAGTGGCCAGCGCGACTGCCCGTGCGTCAGCTCTTCCTGGACTTTTACTGTTGCCTATATAAACACACCTCTGGCCTCACACGGTGTCGCACCATTGCTATCGTTGCAGTGAGCACTGTTATGTTCGGCTGCTCGATGCAACCCTCGCGCATGCGCTATATGTTTGGAGACGCTGTTCATTGTTCCTTTTGTTTTCTTTGATTCTTTTGTGTTTTAGGGACAATGGTACGTCTGGAGGTTCGAAGACCTCCAGATGGGGGCAATCAGGGGATCGGCCGGGAAATCAGGGCCCTAGTTTATAGCGTAGGGCCAGTTTCATTTTATTTCTGTTTTGTGGTTATGTTTACCGGGCTTCTCTCTCTGTTCCGAGCCTCATCCCCGTCGTCTCCTCTAACGCCGTTTCCCGAATTCTGTTTTCTCTACGCGATTGCGTGTTGAAGAGGGCGCAGAGCTTCCTAGCCTTGCCCTCTTTGCTCCCAACGTGTGTGCCACACTCTACTGGGCGCTTGTCATGTTTATTTTGGTGGCACACGCTCGAGGAAGCTCCGGTCAGAATCCTGCATTTTGTGCATGCGCAGTCCCGTCACGCCATTGGCGCAGCGGAGTCACACCATAAGTGTATCGTGAATAGTGGCGCTGTACGCTTACGCCTTGGGTTTTTCTTTATTGATTAATTTAGTTTTCTTTTAGTTTACGCTTTCGTTTTCTGTTGTCATTTATATTTTCGTTTATTAATTCCATCTGGAGCTAACTGCACTTGGGTCCTAACCAGTTTCTTCTTTTGTTTTTACGGTTCGTCATTTTTTTTAATATGGCGAACCGTAACAATTATAGAACAGATTAAAAATGTTCTTACAATAAACACTATAGACTTGAACTCCCTGGAAAAAAATATGTAGTTGCATCCATCAGTAGAAGGGTGTCATTGTTAGTAAATTGTTCTTCTGGATTAATGTAGCATAAAACCAGATTGTCAGCTCTGTGTGCAGCACAGACAAGTTCTTTAAGACTACATGGGAAGCCCAGCTTCCTTTCAGTTTTATTAAAATGCAGTAATGAAATGTTTATGTTTCTGTCTTGTTTTAAAAGTAATTAATCTGAGTGAGATTCAACATATTAGTGAATTAAATGATCAAATACCTCACTGCAGTATTGCAGTGCACCAAATCTGCCCCAGACAGGCCTAACAGACAATCACTGAAGCCTGTGCATCTCTGGGAGCAATTGTGTATGCATTGAAAAGATGGGACAGAAGACTAATGCTAACTGGACAAATGACTGTTGACGTGCCATTTTGAGCCACGCCAGGTGCATGGGTTTCACTGGCAGTGAATGGACTGGGAGTGGCTGCATAAACATTACAACTTTTAATGGATGGGTTTTTTTTTGTTGTTTTTTATTTGTTTTTTTCTTAAATTGGTCCAAAACTAACTGTAGGTCCACTGATGGGATATTAAAAACCCTATGCTATGGCTGTGCTATGGCTAGCCAGTAAAATGAAGTGATCATACAATCATACCCTATTCTAAAAAACTCCAGCCTTCACTGGTTTGCAGGTGTGTGTCTGCGGTTTGTGGAGAACATTTTAAATTCAAACATGGTGGCGAAGGGTGTTATTACATTTGTTATGGCAACCGGTGTGTGAAGGAATGGCCTAAAATTGACTCAGGAAATACCTGAAATGATTGATGCTGACGAAAAGGAGACTCCTGCTCATTTTCCAAGGTTGACACCACATCTTAAATATAGTATTTAATGCATAAATTAAAAAATATTTATTAATACATTAAAAAAATAAAGACCCAGATAGAAATGTTGGATTGCTGCAAAACTCTGCATGCAGTTATGTCGCAGGCAGATATGTAAAAGATTACAGATATGGTCTGCTTAAACACTGGGTCTTGCCACAGAGGGAATAAAAGTATTTCCCCAGCTCTCTATAAAAAGGGTCTCAGAGACAACTTTTGGGTAGTGTACCTCTTGGTGAGATAGTGTAGACTTTGAGAGGGGGCACATCATTTTGCTGCCATCTAGGCCGTTCTGACCTAGCTGTGAGAAGGTGTCAGGAGCAGTGATTCTGTGAAGGCATGTACACACAGCAAACAGGCTCCGGACTTCCCAGACAGCCCACCAGTGGAGGGGATTGTTTGATCCACCGACAAGCACGAGCAGCTCCCACAGTGTTGCTGTCCACCATCCAGACACAGGTGTTACCTTCAATACACAACCCTGTCTCTGCCTGGATCATTTCCAGATGCATAGCAGAAGGAAATTTGTTGACACTGCGCCATTACATGTTCTGCCATTGACAGACAGCCACCGTCACCTTTGTTTCCAGTTGTCATGAACAAGAAATCTGGACTGGTATGGACTGGGACACTATTGTGTTTAGCCATGAATCCAGGTTCTGTTTGGGATCCGACAACGGTCAGGTTTGAGTATGGAGTGGTGAGTGCTTCAATCCAGCCTTTGCTGTGTGGACTGTGGTAGCCTAGCGGTTAAGGTACTGGACCAGAAGGTCCAGGGTTCAAATCCCACGTCTGCCAAGCTGCCACTGTTGGGTCCTTGAGCAAGACCCTTAACCCACAATTGATAGGATTGTAAGATTGCATCAATTGGAAGTTGCTCTGGATAATGGCGTTTGCTAAATGCTGTAAATGTAAATGTGTAGCTACATTCTGCTGTAACTGCTGGTGTGATGATCTGCTGAGCCTTTTGCATACTATAGTTCGTCAGCCCTAGATGTGATACAAGGGACACTAACAACTCAGTGATAGTGATAGTCCAAGCACAGCAATGGTTTCCCAGGAATGTATCTGTCAATTTGCAAAAATTCCATTCCCTGCCCAGTTGCCAGATTTATTGCCAATCAAGCATTTTTGGGACCAGCTGGGACATGAGTTTCAGCAAACTGAGTGTGGAGGATGTACAGGTCCAGCTGTGGGCAAATGTGTCATAGAGGCATGTGTAGCAGTCAAAATCTCTCACTAAGAGGTACACTACCCAAAAGTAGCCTCTGCGAGATTATGATAGAGCAGCAGGGGAAACACTTTTATGCCCTTTTGTGGAAAGACCCAGTGTCTAATCAGACCACACCTGTAATCATTTACATATCTGTCTGAGACAGAAGTGCAAGCTGAGTTTTGCAAATAGCTGAGTTTTTTTTTTTCCCATATTGAAAAAAATGAACTTAAAATTTTGAGATGGCAGTTGCTGAATACAATTGACAGAAATATATTTAAATTTGTTTCCTCCAGAGGTTTGTTAACTTATTTTCAAAACAAACAAATACATGGGCTGCCCAAAGTTTAGCTTTTAGACAATGAAACATGCCAGAAGAGAACAGCATTCACAGGAATAACCACCAGTTTTGGAACCCCTAAAAACTCTGGTCTCTGGTAGGAGTATACTGAAACAATGTACAGGAACATTCTGTGACACGTGGTATTCTGGAAATGTTCAACAAATCTGTGGTTTAAAAATATATATCTACTAACCAACATGGTATTCTTCAACATTACTTGGGTACTAAGATACTGTTCTAATTTTATTTATTTTTTGTTGTTGTTGACTCGTTGTGTATCCCGAATTTTCGCAATAAATGATAGTATCATGTTATTTATTTACGAAGTACCCTATGTAAGTGTTACAGGGCATTTTGTCTGTTTCAGTCACGTCTCCACTATGTAAGACTCCACTGCTGCATCTCACTCTCACTGGTCAGTTATACACCTTGGACAGAGATGTTTGGCTAAAGTACTTATGGCATGGTAGCTAGTACTGTGAATTCAAGGTTTGAAATATTTTTCAGCATGGTGGATTTTCAACTGTGTGGAATGGCAACAGACACTTCACTATGTAACAGGTTTCACTGGTAATGTACTCTCACCATTTTGCACTATCACGTTTATACCTCTCTCAAAATATTACCAAACTGGCAAGTTGACACACTTCTTCTGTACAAGCTTGTCCACTTTTCACACTCTACCGGAGAGTAGGCCATTCCAGCGTTCTTTACCAGACTGAAATTCTGATTAAACTATTTTCAAATGCAATTGTAAACACGTATATTTGTACGTAATTAGTTGGTTGTATTATTTTTGTATAGCTTACACTTAATTGCAGATTTCTTACAGATAGATATTTCCAAAATACAGGCACGCCTATTTAAAAAACTTCACGAGGCAATGGAACGTGATAAAAGGCGATAGACGATAATTTGCGTAAGATTTAAATTATCGCAGTATTCGATAATATCGTTTATCGGCCTAAGGCTAGTGTATATAAAGGTCTTAGTCACCTAGGCATCTGGGCTTTTTTCTCATAGAAGAAGAACAAGGTCAGAAAGTAATTTTGCGTTTAGATAATGGTTCAGTTGTTTTTATTCTATTTGAATTAATAGTTTTATTCTCGGTTCTGAATGCACAGTAGATGCAGGTGAATAAGTCAGGTGGGAGAGTCATTCATTGCCCATAGCTATTCACATTGTTAAGAGTGAGACTGAGCTTTAATGTACATTTCTGAAGCGTTTCTATAGCAACTCAATCCCAGCAGAAGAAATAAAGATGTATTTATGATGCTGCATGGAAGAATGGAGACAGTAAGTTTCTGCCAGCATGGAGGGAGACTTTCCTATGTGAGATATCTTACCGTTTTGAAGGACCTGCAAGAATGTGGCAGTTTTTTCACAGATTTGCCCGATGATGAGAAACATTTTGGTCCATATTAACATGAGTCAGACAGTTGCTGGAGATTTGTCGGCTGCATATCCATGATTCGAATCTCCTGTTCCACCACAATCCATAGGTGCTCTATTGGGTTGAGATCTGGTGACTGTGGAGCCATTCTCTAGCCATTCCTCTCTGACCTCTGGCATCAACAAGACCTTTTCACACAAAGAACTCCCACTCACTGGAAATTTTCTCTTTTGCTGACCATTCTCTGGAAACCCTAGAGATGGCTGCCTCTGCAAATCCCAGTAGGTCAGCAGTTTCTGAATCACTCAGACCAGTCTGTCCAGCACCAACAACCATGTCATGTTCAAAGCCATTTAAATCACGTTTCTTCTCCATTCTGATGTTACGTTTGAACTTCAGAAGGTTGTCTTGGCCATGTCTACATGCATAAATATATTGAGTTGCTGTCATGTAATTTCCTGATTAGATATTTACGTTAGCGTGCAGTTGAACAGGTGAACCTAATATAGTTGCCGGTGAGTGTAGTTGGTGAGTTGTGACCAACTGACTGATGGGGTTGTACATATTCATGTGGTATTTGTTATATAATACGTAACAAACAGTAGCAGGCAGTCCTTTCATTAGTTGAGCCTTACATATTAAGTATGTGTCATGTCTGTGTTTATACATTAATTTAGTATGGTAATGTACTGTGTAGAATAAGACTTCCTTCTAGTTAATGCTAACCATAAATCATGGCAATTTAATTGGTTGAGGTTGTATTTAGTTCTAAATGTGTCGGACTGTGCTTTTAAACTCTGAGTATTGGTTAGGGAATAGGACTGGGGTTAGATTAGGGTAGGATTAAATGTTCATTTCTTTTTACTTGGAACTGTGGGAAAATACTCTGGGTATTACTTGTTTTCCCTTTACAACAAGGCCAAACTATCCTAAATGTTTTATAATGCTGTCTAATCCAAGAACAATCTTTCCTAATTTCCTAGGGGCCATATTTGATGAGTCAGCGAAAAAGGATGACGAGGTGTTTCGCATGGCAGTGGCAGATCTCAACCTCAACAATGAGATACTGGAAACGGAGAAGATCACCATCTCAGTGGAGTTTGTGGATGGGAACAACCCTTTCCATGCTGTCCAGGAAGGTAGGATTATGTCCTGTGCACAACTCTCCAGTCATTTTGCAATTTTTATATTGAATCCAGGCAAAAAAAGTAAAAACAAACAGAAAAAAACTAACCACACAACAACAAATCCAAAATCGCAACAGTAAAGTAAATGAGAAAACGCAGTAACACTGAGCGACTCAACTGAAAAAGGTAGGCGCTTAATGACATGCACCTGCTCTGTTACTGACTGATGACATTCTGATTCCATTAACCTGAATATGATGTATTGACACACATCCTCTGCGCACTTATTACTGCATATTTCCATCAAGTGCATTGGTGTGATTTTATAGAAATGTGATGTCAATGAGTATGCAAACCCTAAAAACACACCTAAAAGAAGCCAGTGTTGTGCCGAGTTCTGACATCCCGGCATAATCTGCAGCCCAGCAGGTGCGTGTAATTAAGTACCTAGGTTTGCCGGTTCAGGCTCGCTTAACGTTATTGTGTTTTCTGATTGCTGTTGTGTTTTCTTTGTTAATTTGTTTTGCACTTCAGGGCTTCCATACTGATGACTTCACTGTGCACTAGAGTGGGCAAAGTATCAGGACTTGGATTACAAGTATAGAGGACTAATGAGATTAGCTTTAATGATGCTCCTAAGGTGATTTGTGTCATATGTATGAATAATGCCAGCTGAAACAACATAGCTTGGATGTTTAACTTAATATTGCAAATGTCATTTTTTTGTGGACTGGATTATAAATGTGATGCAAATATACGTTTTAACAGCTGGTTTTTGGACATTGTGCTATTTCATATGCAAGGACCTGAATACACTCTCTCACACTCCACTGACAGAGCCATGCACTACTTTCCTGTCCTAAGCACTTTACTTCACGAGCTTTGAATTGCGACAGTTGTAAAAGTGCTGAGAGCAAAAGGATGATGGAATATATGGAACGTCGTGTCCTCAATGAGTGTCCGGTGCAAAAGGAATGACCTGTTTACTGTAGACGTACATATGTAGTACACGTTCACCTTGACTTCTACTTTCATGATTTGCTCTGTTCTTCCTTCAGTCCTGTTTATGTTACAGTTTCTGAAATATTACACAATATAAAGCCCCCTAGATCTCTATCAGACATCTTAATATTTTATTAGCTATTATTATTAAAGTCATTGTTTTGATCCTATTGAAATCCTTTTGTTTGGTTTTGTATATTACACAAAGACTTTTGTCTTGTTTGATGCAACATACATGCACATCTTAGCCTATAAAAAAACAACCTTGTTTTAGCATTTCATTTCTATTGTTTATATATTTATTAGTATATTCATAAGATTAAAAAATTATTTTGTTTTATGTTACTGGGTGTACATACACTCTCAGACTTCTTTCAATAAGTACATGCACATGTTAGTTTTAAAGCTAGCAAATGCTAATGATCACCTTATGGAAAATATTGCAAGGATTTGTGTGTATATTATGTTAGTATGTACAGTGGCAGCATGCCAGTGCTGGACTTGAAGCCTGGACCTTCTGGTTCAGAGACAGATCATAAAAGACATTAATAGGTCTGTATAGAAAGATATAAAGAAGATACAGATATAACAAAATATATAAATAAACATGTACAACAACCTATTGTCACATAAGAATTCGGAATAGACAACAGACAGATGTCTTATGTAGCAATCTAGCATAAAATATAAATAAAAAGCCACTGATTGTGCAAGTTCTCCTACTTAGAAAGATGAGAGAGATCTGTAATTCATCATAGGTACACTTCAACTATGAGACAAAATGAGAAAAAAAAATCCAGGAAATCACATTGTAGGATTTTTAAAGAATTTAATTGTAAATGATGGTGGAAAATAAGTATTTGGTCAATAACAAAAGTTCAACTCAATACTTTGTAACATAACCTTTGTTGGCAATGACAAACGTTTCCTGTAAGTCTTCACCAGATTGGCACACACTGTAGCTGGTATTTTGGTCCATTCCTCCATGCAGATCTCCTCTAGAGCAGTGATGTTTTGGGACAGTCGCTGGGCAACACAGACTTTCAACTCCCTCCACACATTTTCTATGGGGTTGAGGTCTGGAGACTGGTTAGGCCACTCCAGAACCTTGAAATGCTTTTACGGAGCCCACTTCTTTTGGGATCATTGTCATGCTGGAAGACCCAGCCACGTTCCATCTTCAATACTGTCACTCATGGAAGGTGTTTTGGCTTTAAAATCTCACGATACATGGCCCCGTTCATTCTTCCCTTAACACGGATCAGTCGTCCTGTCCCCTCTGCAGAAAAACAGCCCCAAAGCATGATGTTTTCCACCCCCATGCTTCACAGTAGGTATGGTGGTTCTTGGGATGCAAACTCAGCATTCTTCTTCCTCCAGTTGAGTTTTTACCAAAAAGTTCTATTTTGGTTTCATCTGACCACACGATATTCTCCCAATCCTCTTCTGGATCATCCATATGCTGTCTGGCAAACTTCAGACGGGCCTGGACATGTACTGGCTTAAGCAGGGAGACACGCCTTGCACTGCAGGATCTGAGTCCCTCTCGGCGTAGTGTGTTACTGATGGTAGCCTTTGTTACTTTGGTCCCAGCTCTCTGCAGGTCATTCATCAGGTCCCTTCGTGAAGTTCTGGGATTTTTGCTCACCGTTCTCATGATCATTTTGACCCAACGGGATGAGATCTTGCGTGGGGCCCCAGATCGAGGGAGATTATCAATGGTCTTGTATGACTTCCATTTTCTTACAATTGCTGCCACAGTTGATTTATTCACACCAACCTGCTTGCCTATTGTAGATGCACTTTTCCCAGCCTGGTGCAGGTCTACAATTTTTTTCCTGGTGTCCTTGAACAGCTCTTGAGTTTGGTTGAGTTAGTCTTTTATACAAATAACGAGATCAAACAGGTGCCATTAATACAGGTAACGAGTGGAGGACAGAAGAGCTTCTTAAAGAAGTTACAGGTCTGTGAGAGCCAGAAATTTTGCTTGTTTGTGGGTGACCAAATACTTAAAAATCCTACAGTGTGATTTCCTGGATTTGTTTTTCTGATTTTGTCTCTCACAGTTGAAGTGTACCTATGATGAAAATTACAGACCTCTCTCAGATGCTGATTAAATACTTTTTTACCCCACTGTATTAGATAAAAAAATAATATATATATATATATATATATATATATATATATAATATATATATAAGCAAGCACACACATTACGATTACATTGCATTTAGTCATTTAGCAGATGCTGTTATCCTGAGTGACTTAATTTTATAGTGTGCAATCCGAGCAGGTGAGGATTGAGGCGCTTGCTCAAGGGCCCAACAGGGGCAGCTTTGCGGTGCAGGGGCTTGAACCCTTGACCTTCTGATCTATTGTCTGGTACCTTAACCACTTCACACTAGTGCAAAAACAAATACACAGCATATATTGCGCTTTGGTCACAGATATGCTGGTCCTACCAGCAAGATCATCATCCAAACAAGCACCAGACCAACATTAACCAGGATGCTGTTTTTATTGTTTTATATAGCAGGATATTTAGAACAAGTTTTTTTTCTAAATGTTTAACTACAGTACTTGTAATCCACTTGATACTGACAATATTTTCATATATGGCTAACATCATTGCTAACTCTGACCTGGGTGGTCTGGGGTAATCTGGGGGTAGGGTTTCCACTATTCATCATGAGGTTGCTGTCTCCTGAAGTGGTAACCCCTGACTGACAGACAAGGCTTGTTCCTATATAAGATGACGTGGGAATCCTGTTTTATCCAGCGTGTTAAAGGTTATAGCTCAGCTATAAAGGTGCTGCCTGATTTATGATGGCATTACATTCAGATCATCATAAGCTTAATGTATTGTAAATGGAGGAATTTGATGTATACTCTGTATGTCATAGCGTAGTCTACTTTAAACATGCTTAAAACACTTACGTTAACCTACAGTTTGATCGAAAATCATTAACACAAAGTTCATTTGATAAAGAGTTGAATATGTTGAGTATCTCATGTAATATTTTGAGTAATATATTGAACGTGAAAGCCAAAAACAAAATGGTTAGTCCACTGGTGCTGCTGCCCAGCTCAGTTAGCTGTCTGGATGCCCAGCATCTGCGGGAGAGTAGCATACTGCATATTGTTTGCCTGGGGAAAAATCGAAATTCATAATGTGGTTTCTGCTGAATGTGTATTTATGTGTTTTATCGGGTTCCCATCATAAAGTCTAAATATCGTAAACCGGACCATCGTAATCCAAGGAGTACCTGTACTATTTTTCTTTTGAATAATTGTGTTGTAGATGAAGGAGACAGGTTATATTCAGCAGTCAATTAACCAGGAGGAAGCAGAGGCTTTTAGAGCTTTGGAATATGCAGGCGTGTACGGAGTTCATACAGTACTGATAACAAAACTCTCTATTTTGGTGGTCCACCATCTCTGCCTCTTTGACTGTGTGAGTTGAACAACATGATTGATCGAACAATTAAGCCTTTATTCTAGACCGTGATAGAACATGAATGTGCTAAAGAATGGCTGGAGACTTTTGCAGGGAGCATTTGCAAACAGGATATTGGAAAAGGATGCACCACCTACTGTGGTTTTCATTCCCACCACAGAGAGATGTCGGTGCTGTCTCCACTCTGTGCACTTGTATTCACTCAAGTTTGTTGACAACAGAATAGAGAGTTGCTGTATTCTCAGGGACTAATACTCAGACTTTACACTTCCAATGCTAGGGCACTTATGTTAATGTAGTGTTCTGATTACTTTAAAGAAGAATAACATAACATTTTAAAATGTAGTTGACTAGCAGTCTTCATCATAAGTAAAGCAAAAACAAACATTCAGAAACAAGACTATATTATTAATGTAGTTAAACATTGGTAAATAGCAGCAGAAATCTAAGTCTAAAAGCCAAACAGAGGCAGTTCACATTTCTAGTAGCAGTATGTAATGCTTTTTATTTGCAGGGGAAAGGAAAACCTCAGGGTTTAGCTTATTAGCTTCAAGCAGAACCTTAGTGGAAATGCAGGTGAAACCAGTAAATGTGAAGTTTGTAGGTACTCCAAACAGCTCTCTTTTTATTCTCATACATCCACCAACAAGGGAAGTTATAAAAATGGAAAATAAGCCATGTACACCTAAAGGAACTTTGCATTGCACAGTAAAGCTATTAAAAGAAAAGAAGAAAAATGTGTCTTGGATTACAACCTCAGTCTGTATATCTGTGTGTAGAGAAAACAAAACGAGTTGTAAGCGCTGCATTGTGACAATAATGGTTTCAGTCAAAGTGTAGTGAAGTAATAGAGACAGCAGGGCATCTTCTACCAATCAATTTCCAGTCGTTGGAATTCCCTCATGTGAGGTATCCACTATTCCTTTGCATTTTATCATTAGATCTGTCTGAAGTTTATTGTAGACTAATCTCAAGGAACTCCAGTGGAAAAAAAAAGTTTTCAAAATGACTGACTTCCTATTGGGCAGAGCTGATACAAACCAATGGGTAATATGTCCATGGTGAGGATATGGTTCCTAGTATGAATACTGGACATCAAGTAATTTAGAAATGTTAGGGGGCATTATGGAGTCCACTGGCCACACCAGAGGTAAATGATCAAACAATTAGAAAATGTGTCCAAAGTTTGAATGCATCAAACTCCCTGAATTTTGGTTTTACACCACATTGTAAAGAGACGGTCCCTTCGATTTAAAATCAGCAACAACGTCACATCATATATAGTGAATCTGACATTAATCAGGTAAGCAATCTAGAGAGAGTATGTTAAAATGGAAGGCATGTCCAAACACACACAATCCAAAATAACTGACTTCCTCTGGTGCGTGGCTCATACACTATAATTGAAAATGTGTTAGTCTTGGAGAGGTCCCATATGTCTACTAAATTGGAAGTGCAACTAGGGCACAAGACCCAATGACATTCAATGACATATGGGGGTGCTATGGAGTCCCCTGGGCCACACCCTGGGCCAAGCCTGTGTCCCTGAATAGAGGTGCCAACCACGGATGTGTGTACCAAATGTAATGAGCTTTTGTCCATGGAAACCACCTTGGAAAGCCATCTGTTGTCAGATGGTGGTGCTATACCAGAATGCCAATCTGGGCATGTGGGTATCATCATAACTATCCTGACTAATACCTTGGGAAGTCTGATAGATAGAACAGAGAAATTCATTGTTTCGCCATTGTATTGCCATGCTAACATGCCTACCGAATTGGGTGTGTGTAGGTGAAACTATATACCAGACATGAGACTCATTGACATATGGGGTCAGTATGGAGTCTGTGGGTCACACCAGTGGCCAAGAATCTGTCCCGTTGTAGCAGTGCCATGGATGTGTGTGATCAATTTCATGAGATTCCACCCAAGGGAACCACTGAAATATGGCCTTTAAAAAAAGAAGAAGAAGAATGCTGATTAACTTAATTTGGCTAATTACTTGTGTTTCTTTTTTTGCTGACAACTTTAATTATTGTATATTAAATTAACAGGTTAAAATGACATGGAGTCTGTGCTTAAGCACCTGTTGTCTCAAATGCACAGTTAACCGTGTGCTGTGGGCCATTTAGAAGCCATTCTGATGTGCACAACTATTATACATTTACGGTTACTATTTACTGTTATAGCCTATTTTTAAAGATATAAAACCTGTCGCGAAGGTCCCTTTGTCAGCTTCATACCCATAGGCTTGATAATGCGTATTAATGGGCTGTCTAGATTAATGAAGATAATGTGCATTATTATATTAATGTGTGCTCCCTGGAGTAAATTTTAGACTGCTGATCAAAAATATTATTTATAAGCTCCATTACTCAAAATTTATGCTTTTATAAATAACATTGCTATTTTAATACATATACTGTATGTTAGACTCAATGCTTTCTAAGTAATGACAGGATTAATGTGGCCAATAACTTTTATGTCTGAAGAGCCAGGCTATATTGAAACCTATCCAGATTCTGTCTGATATTAAATTTGATGAACCCTGCCCCTTCTCTGACTGCAGTAAGTAGTGGCAGGGTAGATCAGAAGAATTGAAGGTACCAAAGCCTGGGTCTGTATTTGAATATTTTTTTCAGTTTAGAGATCAAGCCTCTGTCCTTGGGTAGTGGTGGCAAGCACGGGTGTGAGTACCAAATTTCACAGTTCAGTTTTTATCCATGGGAACCACCTTAAAAATGGCCAGGTTCTGACAATCAATCAACCAACCAACCAACCAATTAATAAATAAATAATCCTTGTGGTAACAATAGGTCCCTTGCACCTCTGGTGCTCTAGTTCTAATAAGTCTCTAGAGTCTAGGCCTGTCAGCCCGTTCTGAGATAGTTTGACATGTTGCCTTGACATTTGCATATTTTCATCAATCTAAAAACATTAATTACAAAGTGCCACCTATGCTTATATTCAGCACAGACTCAGCAGCAGCAATCTAATAGCAAGAAGAAAGTCATGAATGTTTTAGTCACAACCTGTTTTCAGAGGTGCTGTAATATCTGGCCAAGGGTTTTGGGCTCAGAATCTTGTAAACATGATGCTTACAGTGATGTTAGCCACATAGGTGATAAAAACATCTAGAAATTTCATGTGGTTTGACTAAAGTGTTATGCCTGTAGTGTCACTATTTTTTCCATAGCCGGTGGCTTACACAATGAATATTTGTAATGTATGGGGCAGTACACTTTTAATAGTCCCCCTCCCCGTGGTTAAAGGTAATGGACCATTGGTCTGAAATGTCATTGTGGTCCTATCTGCCCCACACATCCATCAGTTTGGAAAGTCAGTGTAAACTGTAAAACAATCAAAGAGAAGACAAAGAGACAATTAAGGTCAATGCTATGTTCAAACTCAAACAGGCATTGGATAAACACTGGCTGAATAGAAAGTGCGATCACATTAAGTTACTGGAAGTAATTGTGCAAACACAAATAAATTGAAGTTGCCTCTGTGTTCTGTAAATTCTAAGAAATATAAAATATCTGATAAAAAATATACAAAATGTAAACAGTAAGTAGAAAATATAAGCAAAATGAAATAGAAAATACAACTAGCAGCAGCACTGAGTTGAGTAATGGTGGAGCGAGACAGAGAAAAGCTTTGAAACAGTTTGTCTAGTTGAAGACATGTAGATAAACCTAGGGGTTTTTGCTTACTTGCATCCATATGTCCTGACATAGGTCTTGCAGCCAGCAGTAGCCTTAATCCTGTGGTCAGTGACAAGCTCAGATTCAGGAACTGGCACATGAACGCCGTTGGCTTTCTTTGCAGGCGTCTGCTGTGTGACTCCGCATACAGCTCCGAGCTTCTCCATGAAAGCCTTGTGGATCATGCTGTCATGGTGGATAACTTCTTTGTTGAGAATGTAGGCAATGATTGCAACAAGAATTGCAACAAGAGAAGAAAGTATCTGTACCACTTTAAGGTTTTGTGCTGTGTTGTAAAGTAGTAGATCAGCTGGTCTTACAAATTCACAACTCCCATGAGTTTGATTCCATGACAGGTGAGAGGCATTTCCCTGTTCCTATTCAGCAGTACCTTCCTCTATCCATCGCTTCATTTTTAAGGCATGGACAGCACTGCATGGACACTCAGTCCTGTACTCTCTGTATGTTCCACAGTGTTGCTGTATCAGGGTCAGGATAGCTTACCACCATTGATGGAAGAATAAATTATGAGCCCTTGCAAATTGTAAAGGAAAATGCCAGGATATCTGTAGGTGAACGAATAAGCACCTACATATATTTGTACCTTTGTTCTATTAAACAATGGTTAAGAAAAAAAGGTATGTTTTGGAATGACCAAGTCAATGTCCTGACCTTCATGTAACTGAAGTGTTGTTAAAGGACCTGCAGCAAGCAATTCATTTGAGGAAACCAACCAACATCCTAGAGCTGAAGCTATTCTCTGTGGAGGAATGGGCTAAAATTCATCCAAGCCATTGTGCAAGTCTGATCAACAGTTACAGGAAATGTATAGTTGTAGTAATTGGTGCACAGGGGGGTCACACATACTGAAAGCAAATATTCCCATACTTTTACTACCCACAGATGTGTAATATTAGGTAATTTCCTCAATAGATAAATGACCAAGTGTATATAGTTATCTTATTTGATTACTGTGGTTCTCTTTTTCTACTTTTAGGACTTGTGTGTGAAAATCGGAAAGTGACATTTATGCAGAAATGTGAAAAAGTATTTACAAACTTTCAAGCACTACTACTTACAGCAGTAAGAGGAAGTGAAGTATTAGATGTAGATATAGGCATGTCATTCAGATACCCCATATGCTAGAGAGAGAATTTACCCATTCAGAATGCAGGAGGTAGGATAGGTAGAATTGGGATGTTCTGATAACAGGAACTGCATTATGGTGGAACTGAAGAAGCTTTGAAAAAACTCAACAAACGATGTCATTCTTTAGATGTCTCAAAATTCACAGTCTATCAACTACTCAATAACCTCGTCCATCTCCTTTAACCTTTGTCTAACCTCATTTAGTCACTGCCAGTTCTGGCAACCTCAGTGGCTCAGTAGGCAGAGCCAACTGCTAGAAACGGCAGTCTCAGAGGGCCTGGGTTCAATCCTGGGTGGAGCTTGAAATGTGAAGGTCGAGCGGTGCATTTATGGAAAAAACCCAGCCACTGAGTATGTACTACTAGTGCCAAGCCTGGATAAATGGGGAGGGTTGTGCCAGGAAGGGCATCTGGCGTAAAAGTTGTGACAAATTAATATGCAGTGGTCCGCTGTGGCAGCCCCTAAAGGGAGCAACTGAAATAGGATCATCGTTATCATTTAGTCATTGCCACCTCTCATGCACTTGCTAACTGCAACAGTCCTATATGTAAAGGGATTTGGGGTGTTAGAAAGGCAAGGAATGCAAATTACTATTATTTTTATTATATGAAAGGGTGAGGCCAAACACAATTATATCTCTTATGTTTAATGTAATATTTACAGCTCACATAGAAATACCATAAAATAATTACAACGGATTTAAATAGGCTGTTGAAATGAACCTTAAAATCCATATGGCAGAAACAATATGCCTTCATACAAATACGTTGTACTGTAGCTGAACTGGCCTGACAGCTCCAGCGTCCCAGTTCGATCCCGACCTCGGACTCCAGTTGTGTGGAGTTTGCATCTCCTCCCCACGTCCGGTGTCTATATGTCATCAGTTCAGTTTCCTCCCACATTCCAAGGACATGTCTTAGGTTAACTGGTGAGTGTGTGAGACCTATGATGGATTGATGCCCTATCCAGGGCTACTCCTGCCTTGCACCCTGTGCTGCCAGCTAGGCACCGGCTTCCCCAACCCTGACCAGGATTAAGTGGATAAAAAAATGAATGAATGATGAGTTTTACAGGGGAATAGGTTACTACAGACGAGATGTTTCTTTGGTGTTACAGATTTTTCTGTGCAACATGATTGACAAGTATATATTTACTATATATTTAGTATATATTTGTTGCCTCTAAGTTTTCATATGAGAGAATTCCTGAAAGCTTCACAGTACTGTATAACTAATTGTCCATTTTATGTTAAAATCCATATTATTGATAGTAGATGTAGACGGACTTCACTTTTCTCACACCTTCTGGCGTATTTACTATCTCTGAGAGAGGATATTACATTCTCTCAACCCTAGCTCATTATTGAGCAGCAGTGCTACTCTATGAACTATGGGAGAGGATAATTCAGTTTTTCTTCATGCTGTTTTGGTTAAGGTAGTGATGTGCCCATGGACATGTATAGTTTGTTTTAAAAATAGCAGACTATGCACTCTACTCAAAGTCCTGTGCAAAAGCAGCGCTGTATGTAGTACCCAAGTTGTCAACAACAGGAATATATACTGGGACATTGTAAACACATTCGTAGCCACCCTTCCAGCCCAAAACAGCTCAGAGAGAGTCTGGGAGATGTTGAAATACATTCTAGCATACTTTGAACAGTTTTCAGACATTCTCCAAAGCAAGCAGCGTAGCTGGTTTGGTTGTTATCTCTCCTTGTCATTTTAGCATCTGACATGGCTTAAGGGTCTGAAGTCCATTCTTATTTTTTGTGTCCTATTTATGGAAAAGTAGTTAACCCTGACTTCTAGTAGCTTTGCTGCAGTGAGTGTAGAAAACCCAATACATTTCCCCACACATCAGTGTTGACTTTATTTATGACAATAAAGTAATGGCATTAATGTCGGAGTGGTATATGAGTTCTAATTAAGGGCTGAGTTCTTTAATGTCGATTAGATCGTAAGTAGCATACAAAATATCAAAATAAACAGATCACTGATTAATCAGCCAGTATATAATGGATAACGTGAGCTCACAGGAAGGTTGTTCATTTGGCAGTCTTTTAATTTGTTTCACATAAAAAAAACTGGCTGAGTAAAACTAAGACAGAACTAATGATTTTATGGATGATACATATGAGAACTTAAGAAATAATATTAGCCTAATTTGCATGGTTGCTAACCAGTTTGTTAGGTTTTACATATGCTAAAATGCTAATATTTGCACAGCTTTTATAATCTAATATACAGGTAAGCACAGTTTAATGACCATCCGATCAAAGTCCTTTCACCTTAACAGCAGAGGTCATAGCAATTATAATAAGGAGAAATTATAACAAATACTAATAGGAAATAAAAATCTGTGTTTTACCTCAATAGTGCTGCGCTTGATTTATCTACCGTATTTTTCGGACTATAAGGCGCACTTAAAATCCTTAAATGTTTTCAAAAATCGACAGTGCGCCTTAAAATGCGGTGCGTCTAATGTATGCATTAATTCTGGTTGCGCTTTCTGACCTAGAACTGATTGTAGATGGTACACGGCGCTCATAAATCTGTCAAAATGTTTTAGCACGATCTTGGTAAGTTACGAAGCTTACGGCCACCGTAGTGCCAGCATCACGGAGTAATACGGTATGTGCTTCACCATTTATTCATTTATTTTCGAAGCGTATTTCAAACACAACGCTATCAGTCACGCAGTACAACACGGACATAGAGCAGCTGCGAGAGAATTCAACATTAACGAATCAATGATACGGAAGTGGAGGAAGCAAGAAGACGCCCTGCGCCAGGTAAAGATCAAACTGAGCTTCCGAGGGAACTTAAGAGTTTTGTTTCATTTAATGCGTCTTATAACCCGGTGCACTTTATAGCCCGGAAAATACGGTACTTAAAGGTAGGTTTAAAGTGTTTAAAAACTGATACTGCACTATCTGTTTTGGAAATCAGTGTTTCTCAAACTCTTATTTGTGTGCAGCCAGTGAGTGTGTGTGTGTGTGTGTGTGTGTGTGTGTGTGTGTGTGTGTGTGTGTGTGTGTGTGTGTGAGAGAGATTGTTAATGTGTACCCGTTCTGTATATTGTCATGTATTTGAACTGTTCGATGGTGGACTTGATGACTGTGAAGTACAAAAGAAGAATAAATCCAGTTGAGGCATATTTATAATAATATATTCCTTATAGTATTTAGACTACCATTTTGATATAGCTTCAGTATGTTGGAAGGTAGGTTAAATGCCTGATAGATGAATTAATGCAATTATTAATATTCTAATCTACTTTGCTTCCTTGGAGGAGCAAAGCAAGTGCATCAGTCCGATTTTTAAGAACTGTTAGATGGCTGTGTGAAATCAGGGTGATATCTATCTAATTAAACGTCTTCAAAATGTAATTTTCTGCTGCACTTTGGTGTAGATATTTCTGGGGTAGTTTGGATACATTGTCTTTTTTTTTTTTTTTTGTTCTTTTGACACTTGTTCACAGAGAAAGGTTTAATTTGATAGTCCCTTCAAGATACGATGACATTCTCAAGGCTTTTTAACTGAGAAATGGAATTAAGAAGAAATTTGTAGCCTATTTTAATGAGCACGGCTGAACTGAATCTGTTTTGAGCACAGATATATAGTTACTGATATTTCCTAATCAGGTGCATTCATTTTAGATGCTGTCCACTGAGATTTTAAAGCAAAGGTCATATATTTTCCTTATTAAACATCATGAGCAAACAGTCATAATGTACTGTATAGTCATTAGGAAAGTCCTACCGGCGTAATTGGAAAACATTTTCCAGTGGTTGTCAAGCTTGTTTTTGCTTTTTGTGCAACTGAAGAAACAGATTACAAATTTGTGGGTACAGATTATTAAACTGAGGCAACAGGTTACATATCTGTAATGTTTAAATATGATTATTATAATGAGGGACTGGCCTCTGTAGCATAATAGAATGCAGATACCAAATATTTTCTTAAGGTACATGTGAAATATTGTAATTTCTCATAAAGACTTTGCAGGTCACCAATATCACTGAATCAGTGAGAGACAAATAAATCCTGAGGGCTTCATTGCCTCATTACACAGTGTGTCTACATGTCACATACACGGCACTTGGAGCCTGCAAATCACCTGTCACAATAAACTGTACTTTTGTATGACTCATCGTATATATAGTTTTTATTTTGTTTGTTTATTTATTTAATGTCACAGCGGCATCAATGGCCATTCATGACAGTAGCAAGGTTTTTAGATACCAGTCAGACACGCTCACACTGAGCCAATATAGAGCAACCAATAACCCCAATGCATGTCTTTGTAAACCCATGCGGAGATGGGGAGGACATGCAAACTCCACACAGGTCTGAGGTCGGGATTGATAGAGATGACATGTTCTGTTACAGGCAGCTTCCTTTTTTTCCCTTTCTGTTTACACACTTTGCTAATAACAAGCAAAGATTACATCAATTGAAGTACCTAACTGAATGTGAGGTATGTGACATCCTGTTCAGCATCCTGTTCAAAAGCAGCATCCTGTTATCATCAGATTACTGCCAATTACTGCAAAAATGGTTTGTTAATTATAAAGCTACTTATCATGTAATCATTTTAAAAATCTTGTTTCTTTGTGGTTCAGAAGCAAATGCTTTTGTGCCATTGCTTTGTTCTGCAGCTCAGTGATTTGGCATGTCTGATGTATAGAATATTCTGTATTTAACAGCATATGCACCAGCGATTGTACTTGGACATCTATAATTGGTCAAATTCTTCATTTTCTTCACTATACATCGCATTTCAGGATCTTCACAAAGTGTTCGCCAGCTGTTTTGTGGTTTGCTGTGTTTAATTCCAGGGTTGCCAGCTCCCACAAAAGAATCCCCCACCTGGTCTATGTAAATAAGCCCTAAGAAAGCGAACTAAGCGAACTAGCCACTCTGGGAAGTCCTAATGAAATCGGGTAACTGGTATACATGCTACGAGTACTCTGATTACTGAGATAAAATACAGCTCTCTTTATCTGATTACTTAATCGGATTTCTGGATTGAAGTATGCTGTATACATGACCACTTCAATAATCGGATAACTGCAGAAATCCGGTCATTATCGGATTATTGAGTGCATGTGTACGTACTCAATTCTCCAGTGTAAAAAGGGCTACATAAATAAATCTGACTTGACTATGGCAAAGTGTTCTCAAGTAAACATTAGCATACTTCCCAGTTACCTGTTAGTCCAACGTTATGTTGATGACCTCAGAGCCCAGAAAGCCAGTGCTTTTTAGAGGGTATAATTGCAGGAAGACACATAGTTATGCTTTTAGTCATGACTTATTTGCACCATGAAGAGGAATGTGAGCTGTGTTGTGGCTGACTGGAGTAATTTAATGGAGGAGACTGCATTAGCTCACTGCGCTCCCTGCTCTGAGGTGCTCACTTATGAAAGGCCTGTTGGCAGCCTCCTCTATGCATGGTTTCATGTTTGTTTGTAGATATTGGTATGAAAGAGCCTAATTACAGGTGTACATGTGTTATAGTTCAGCTTGAATACCGATGCTTTTGCTTTCCATGGGTACCTGATTCCAGACCTTGTTATGCAGTCCTCATTTATTTAAACATCTGTTCAGTTTCCTGCTGTGTACTTCTTTTATAACGCAACAATACCAATATGCTTGCCCACTTGTGGTGTATTAACTCAGCTTTAGACTCTTGATTTTAATTATTTATTATTTGCACCACATTATAAAACTAGATTAAGGTATGGCTACTCAAACATTAACCTGGGACTATAATATTTTATATCTGAAACATCACAATCACACGTTTATATGTGCCCCGACTTGAATTAAATTATTGGTGAAATATGTCATATTTGAACTATTACTTTATTTCAGCTTTGAGATCATCAGACTCTATTTGGTCAGACAAATTAAGTTACTTGGGCAGCTAAGTATTTTTTGTGGTGAAAGAAACAAACAAAAAACGATATAATTACAGGTTTGCGCCAATTAACGACCATCCAATCAATGTCCGTTTGCTTTAACGACTGAAGTCAACAACCAATCAACACTGCGGATCCACAAGCAGAGGCAGGAGTTAGAGCTTAAGAGTGAAAGTCTGTCATTCATGTGTGTATGCTTGGGTATCTACATTAGCAGTCGTGTGCTCACAGTGTTGGCAACTTAGTGATGTTGTTTCTAGATATTATGACTTTTCAGTCAGATTAGCAAGTTTCAAAACAGTAAGTAGCAACAAATCAAGCTTTTTGTACAAACCTTGGCTACTTCCCAATCGAAGATGGGCAGCAAACCTGCCCATGACGAGAGCACAGCTCTCTCTCTGCATCACCTCTGCTCTGAGACATTCACATTCAGTCCGCATGGAGGCTGAGCACAGATTAACTCCATTTTGTTATTTTTCTACAGTGCATTAATAAATGTGTACATACTGCTGTTCTTTTGAGGTAAGCAACACGATTTAAAGGACTGATACCATCTGACACTAGGCAGCAGGTAAATATGCAAAAATGCACATTGTCATCTAGTGACATTTAGCAACTTTTCAAGTAGCCTTTAGTTACTCTAATCTGAAAAAAAGTTGGCAATACTGTTTACCCATGGTGTGCTCACTTGCGCATTAGCTCACGTTTGGACTAGAGACTGTGCTAACTCGGTTGATGTGATTAGAGACTTTTTGTTACTTGTGTTTGTGTGGATGACTTTCCTCTACTTATTTGTAAGAAGCTGTAAATGGTGTTTACAAGGGTATGTGCCTGTCTTATTGTAAGTACCAATCCTTTATTTATCTCCCTACTGCCTCTGTTCTCTCTAACATATAATTACAGTGATGCTTGAAAGTTTATGAACCCTTTAGAATTTTCTACATTTCTAAGTCCTAAAAGTACTCTGGGATGTTGGTGGGTTTCCTCACATTAACTGCTCACTTCAGGTCCTTCCACAACATTTCGATTGGATTAAGGTCAGGACTTTGACTTGGCCATTTCAAAACATTAACTTTATTCTTCTGTAACCATTCTTTGGTAGAACGACTTGTGTGCTTAGGGTCGTTGTCTTGCTGCATGACCCACCTTCTCTTGAGATTCAGTTCATGGACAGATGTCCTGACATTTTCCTTTAGAATTCTCTGATACAATTCAGAATTCATTGTTCCATCAGTGATCGCAAGCTGTCCTGGCCCAGATGCAGCAAAACAGGCCCAAACCATGATACTACCACCACCATGTTTCACAGATGGGATAAGGTTCTTATGCTGGAATGCAGTGTTTACTTTTCTTTAAACATAATGCTTTTCTTTTAAAGCAAAAAGTTCTATTTTGGTCTCATCCGTCCACAAAACATTCTTCCAGTAGC
The DNA here is from genome assembly GCA_025084515.1 of Ancistrus triradiatus. Lineage (NCBI taxonomy): Eukaryota > Metazoa > Chordata > Actinopteri > Siluriformes > Loricariidae > Ancistrus > Ancistrus triradiatus. Next base: position 103,748 of record JAJAGP010000725.1, on the reverse strand, counting down.
CTTCAGGCTTGTCCACGTGATCTTTAGCAAACTGCAGACGAGCAGAAATGTTGAATTTGGAGAGCAGTGGCTTTCTCCTTGCAACCCTGCCATGCACACCATTGTTGTTCAGTGTTTTTCTGATGGGGGACTCATGAACATTAACATTAGCCAATGGGGCACGTTAGGCCTTCAGTTGCTTAGAAGTTACCCTGGGGTCCTTTGTGACCTAGCCAACTATTACACGCCTTGCTCTTGGAGTGATCTTTGTTGGTCCACCACTCTTGTGGAGGGTAACAATGGTCTTGAATTTCTTACATTTGTACACAATCTGTCTGACTGTGGTTTGGTGGAGGACAAACTCTGTAGAGATGGTTTTGTAACCTTTTCCAGTCTGATGAGCATCAACAACTCTTTTTCTGAGGTCCTCAGAAATCTCCTTAGTTCATGCCATGATACACTTCCACAAACGTGTTGTACAGAGCAGACTTTGATAGATCCCTGTTCTTTAAATAAAACAGGGTGCCCACTCAGACCTGATGTCATCCCATTGGTTGAAAACACCTGACTCTAATTTCACCTTCAAATTAACTGCTAATCCTAGAGGTTCACATACTTTTGCCACTCACTATGGAAATGATACATAAATGCGTCAGAGATACTTCTGAAAACACGAGTGATTGATGAGTGATTGAATTGACTGACATTTTTGTTTGACAAAAGCCAAAAATGCACTGATGGGCAGTATTATGAACGACATGGAATATTGGATCATTTTCCTCAATAAATAAATGACCAAGTATAATATTTTTGTCTCATTTGTTTAACTGGGTTCATTTTATCTACTTTTAGGACTTGTGTGAAAATCTGATGATGATTTAGGTCATATTTATGCAGAAATATAGAAAATTCTAAAGGGTTCACAAACTTTCAAGCACCACTGTATGTAAACTGGTACACATTCACTCGTTTCATCTGGCAGATCTTCCGTGTTGTTCATAATACTGCCTGTCAGTGAATTTTTATTTTTTGTCAAACAAAGTTTTTGTCAGTCGATTCAATCACTCGTGTTTTCAGCAGTATCTCTGATGCATTTATGTGTTGTTTGCATCTAGTTTTCTTGTGAAAATACCCTTTATATTTTCATTAAAGCAGCATAAAAGACTGTGTGACTATGGTAATGTCTGGTTAACGGCCATATCAGTCAATGTCCTGTTTTACAGAATATAATGCGGTGGTTAAACGGCGCATACCTGTATATTGTAATAGATTGCCTATATGGATATAAAACCTACAATGTACACTTTTGTGGTCACTGGATTAGGCATCATGGAAAAGGGAAACCTCCAACATTCCTTTGGATCATTGACTGCACTGTCAACCTCCTCAAAGTCTTAAATAAGATGCCTTAGCCTTTCCAGTGTCAGCGCCAATGCCAGATCAAGCAGGCAGTACCGGGAACTTTTTCTTTCAATTTGGACGTTTTGGTATTTTTATCTCACACTCATGCACTGGTGGGCCAGATTGATTCCTGTGCTGTCAACTCCCTATAGTGTGTGTGGGTGTGAATGTATGTCTATGTAAGAGAAAGAGAGAGAGGAGGAGAGACAGAGGGAGGACAGGACAATAAGCTCATTTGGTGTAACTGGTTGTTTTCCCAGTGGTCTGTCTGATCTTTACAGGGGCCATGATCACCTCTTATTGTATACACACCAGTAATAATGTGATCTTACATACAATAGGTGAACCTTGTTGTGTCCTTTTCAGGGAGTTCTCTGCAGGATCCTTGTGTGTTTACAGAACAGGCCAAGAACTGTAAGACATGGCTGATAGATTGACAGCCCTGTTTTTAGATCTACAAATTACCCTTTGAACAAGATGTGGCTATACAGAAATTGAACATACTTAACAATACACATGCTACAGAGTGTGACTAATCCATCAGATACAGCTTGCTCCGTTACTCCATTCTAGTAAAGCAAATAAAAGCTACAAGAAATAACTTTAAGACCCATTACCTCTATTTCGATATTCACACACACATCTACTTAGTGCCACATTAGACACCTAAAGCCCAATTGCCCAAATAACTGCTCATGTTCCATGAATGACCGGGACAATGCCACAGTTCATAATGATATCAAAGCTCTGACCTCCTAATATACCAAACCACACAACAGTGTGTTTTGTAGTTTGCTTGAGCAGCTCGGTAGAATGCTTGAGTTGTAATTGGTGTGTTTGCTGGGCGTTATTGGACAATTGACAACATGCACAAAAATATGCAAATCAGGGTTTTGCTTGTACAAATTGAGGTCAGATGCTGGCGTCCAGCGTGAGGAGAGTATGGCATTAACACCGTGAAGAAATTCATCAGAAATGCTCAACAGCAGTAACTCGCTCTTTGTCTCTCTCTCTCACTCTGTATTACAATGGTTACATTTTAATGTTGGTTGATTGTTTCGCCTGCAAGTTATGGGCTTGTAGTCTACTAGACAAACTCTTCAAGTGCTTATAATGAATTAAGAGAAAAGGGCAGTGCTACAGCTGGGCAAGATGCTGTTTAGCAGGCAGAAGTGAGATAATACAGTGATGCCAGGAGGTGGGAATCTGGTATATCATTATTTGTTTAAAAATGGTGTTCAATAATAATAATAATAATAATAATAATAATAATAATAATAATAATACGTGCCTTGAATTTGACCAAGGTGTACTTTCTAATATATATCACAATTTTCTCTGCACCTGTAGCCACACCTTCCTAGGTATTATTTTTTGTCAGTGTAACTAGCACAGTCAAAGTGACTTTTAACTCCTGATAATTCAGTCTGTTGGTGCCAAACAAACGCCACGATATATTTTGCACCCTTTGGTTGAAACTCTACATTTTTTGTTCATTAATGCAAACAGTGATGGGCAATGGTGGATCTTTGGTTAAGAAACTGGACTATTAACTGGATGGGGTTCAAGTGCCAGCACTGTCATGCTGCCAATTCTGGGCCCTTGATTTGCTTGAATCGTGGCTTAATATTGTATCAGTTGAAAGTCGCTCTGGAGATAGGTGTATGTTAAATGCTGTAAACGTAAATGGAAACGCACACAGTGGACATTGTTGGTTATTTTTTGTAATGTGACATAGGTGAGTTTCAGTTCTTTAAATTCTACATACTATGTTTTCATGATTGCAGTAAGTCTAGATTAAGCAGTAATACAGCAGTAATATGATGTACAGTTGGAAAAATCATGTGAAACGTGAATTGTGTGACTTTAAAAGAAAATATTGTTCAGAGATATTTCAAGGTCTCATTTTTCTAATTAAATACACCTTCATGTATAATTGTGTTTAATCACGTTGCTAGTGATGTCTCTTAAATTTTGCATACTGGGTTTGCTCTTTCTTTCTGTTGGTTGTCTTTCTTTCTCAGCATGGCTGTCAAAACATGTAAGAACTTTTCTTTTTATTGTTGTCATGCCAGATAACACTTAGTGCTGAAGCCAGACAAATTGCACATCTTCTGCAAGTTGCTGCTAAATGAAAAAGTTTATTAATTTACACCCCTCCGAAGATATGCATTATATTGACTAGTCACTCTAAAATTGGCCCATGGCTAATGTGTTGATATGCCTTTGTATATGTTGTGAATATAGCCATAGATACTGATGTGATGTTAAATAAACTAATAAACAAACTAACTTAACACTGAGAAGGACATGTAAAAGACTATAGACATAATTTATTATGTATTATATATATATTATTCATTATCATAAATAACAAAAAATAATGTTAAGTTGAAAGTGAAACAGAACAAGACGGTTATGTTAAAAATGTTGAATTTACCTTACCTTTTGGATTATATTGTTTCAGGATAAGCAAAATACAGTGGTACCTTGGTTCCCGTCATTCCAGATGGCTTGCCGAGAACCGAAAATGAAGTACCAAGCAAATTTTTCCCATAAGGAATAATGTAAATTGAATGAATCTGTTCCAGACCAACAGAAAATCCACACTGTATAAGGTATTATATGCATTAATGGAGTTGTATTGTACAGCTTCTTCCTGATTTACGTTGGAGATATGTTCAGAAAAATGAATCATAAGTTAAATGTATCATGAACTGGGCAGTCTAACGAGTGTTTGGTAGAGCGGTCTATAGTGTATAATAGCTGAGATATGGAAAGGATACTGTGATAAGTAATGATAAGCTATTGTTTAAAACACTTTAGACTACAGTTGGCCAAAATCATTAACATAAAACTAATTTTATGATAAAGTGTTGAAAAATCTCACTTACTTTAGTGAGTAATAGAAAGTAATGGAAAAAGTAACGCTTACTTACTCATCGACACTAGCAGAGCTGCTAATGCTAACTGCAGCCTGTGTCTGGAGATTCAGGACAGGATTTCTGGTCAAAATACATCGAGAACTGAATTCGTCGAGTTCTGAGGTGGTCGAGAACCGAGGTACCACTGTGTATTTAACTAATAATAAGCATAACATAGCTGTAGCTATTGTTTTGTCAAAAGAAAGCAAATTGCTACTATGCATGTTGCAGCTTTTGTTCATATTCTGACTTAATATACATTCATGTAAATAGAAGTTAATAGAATCAAGTTTTTTATCATTAATTAATCATAAAACAACAATCTCTGTGATAAATGCAATTGATGTATTTAGTATTTGTATGTGTTAGTAGCAAATGAGCAATGAATAGCAAGTATTGAAACATTTTGAGTCGTCTTAAGTTGTGTGTATAGAAGTTTTTATATAAGAGTCAGTCTCCTCCCAACCCCCATCTTCCAATGCCGTTCAAGCCAGTTGTTGTGGTTGAACATAAAGTCCATTGAATCTGCTTGAAAGAGTTTTGTTTATTACGTGTACTGTACATTGTAGGCACAGACAATACACAAATACCACTGCGGTACCTTTCCATGTTGATTCTTGTTTTTCTTATAGTGAACACGTTACCAGAGACAATAGCAGTACTATAGGTTACCACAGGTCTTTTTCTGTTACCATTGGGTTCTTTTTCATCTTCTTCAGTATTTCTAGGCATGGAGTCTGGAATGAGTGCTGGGCTTCTCTGTAGATTATTCTGTCTTATAGCTGAATAATATATGGAGTCCCTAAGGGGCAGTGGTGAGGAAAAAACCCATTTCAACATTGTGTTCCTTGCAAAGGTTTTTGCATTTCCTCGCAAAGGTTTTTACCTCATCTTGCAAAGCACTGCATTCAATCACAGAGGTTTTAGCGTCCCCTTGTAAAAGTGACACCGAAAGCACAGGACAGCGTCTACTGTGCTAGTGTTCTGTCGATTTATCCTACCTTGTTGAAATTTCCTACCGTAGAGTATATTTGTAGGTTTTATTTATCAACCTAGGCTAATTCATATCAGAAAACACCACAAAAACAGGACAAACCTATAAAGAGCGTATTTTGACAAAAGAATGTATCTATAGACCCTTATCAGATGCTGCCAGCAAAGAACCATACAGTTTGGTGGGAGATTTTAATAGACCAATAATCTTATTTAGGAGGTTTCTATATCTATTAATTAATAGAGATAATTTCTCATGAATGTTACATGGTTTGTGGACAAAGTTTTTGTATGACTGAAGAGTATATTTGTGTACTTAATGTCCACTTCAAGTGTGCATATTTTGTTTTTCTATGTTTAGAATAACTTATTTATTAACGAAAAAGTAAACTGATTTCCTAAGCATGTCTAGTAAAGTTCTATATTTGATCACCATACGTCCTTTTACAACAGATGAAATAACAATAAACTGGGTCATACAATAACAGTGTGACATAATTACCATAAACTGATTAAAATCATACTGCACTGAATTACTAAGTAACAAGACAGCAAGATAGAATTGCATGAACATTCCATTGGACATATGAACCTTGATATAATAGTGTCGTGGTGCGTGACACTATTATCCGTGCTGAAAATTTGTTAGTCATGAGCCCTACATGCCTATCAAACTGGGTGGGTGTAGGTGTAACTATATGTTGGGTCACTTGAATCAGTGGCATTCAATAGTGGGTGGTGCTGCAGTGGAGTCCCTGGGCAACACCTAGGGCCAAACCGCTGTCGCTGATGTGCCATGGCAAGCATAGAGGTGTGTGCCAAGTTACATGAGTTTGCATTCACGGGAACCACCTGAAAAAAGTCTTGAAAAAGATGATGCAGATGCAGAAGTAGGTGAATCCTTACAGAAACAATAGCTAGCTTGCACTGCCAGTGCTCGGCTTCAATCATAATAATAATAATAATAATAATAATAATAAGAGTAACTCTGTCGTTTGGGCCCTAGTTAGACTACAGTGGAGTGAGCAGTACATACTTAAAGTGAAGCCAGTATAAACTGCCCTGAACTGTTGATACAAGGCAGGATGGATCCATGCTTTCATGTTGTTTACAGCAGAATCTGACCCTACCCTCTGAATGTCGCAGCAGAAATATTGAGACTCATTAGACCGGGCAACATTTTTCCAGTCTTCTCTTGACAAATTCTGGTGAGCCTGTACAAATTGTACCCTCAGTTGCCTGTTCTTAGTGGACAGGAGTGGCACCAGGTGTCATCTTTTGCTGTAGCTCATCTGCTTCAAGGTTCGACATGTTGGGCATTCAGAGATGCTCTTGTGCGTACCTTGGTTGTAATGAGTGGTGTTTGAATTACTGTCGCCTTTCTGTCAGGTCCAAGAGGTCTGGCCATTCTTCTCTGACCACTGGCATTAACAAGGTATTTTTTCCCACAGCACTGCACTGGATATTTTTCTCTTTTTTATACCATTCTCTGTAAACCCTAGAGATGGCTTTGTGTGAAAATCCCAGTAGATCAGCAGTTTTTGAAATACTCAGATCAGCCCGTCTAGCACCAATAGCCATGCCACATTTAAAGTCACTTAAATCACCTTTCTTCCCCATTCTAATGCTTGGTTTGAACTTCAGCAGGTCATTTTGACCACATCTACATGCCAAAATGCAAGATGAGTTGCTGCCATGTGATTGGCTGATTAGATATTTGTGTTAATAGGCAGTTATTAAACATACTGGACCGCATACAATCCATTACAGTGTAATGTATTATTATTATTGGAATAGTGCTGTACCCTAACAGAACATCTACTGTTGTACTAAGTGTGCTGGTGTCCCATGTGTTTGGTTTTAGTTTTGTGAGGGTATGCAATGCTTTGCAAGGGAATGCTGTGTTGAATTGTTTTTTTTTTTCTTCATACTTGATTTTATTTTTCCGCCATGGCCCATTAGTAGCTCTGTAGAATGATGAACACAGGATTTTTTGAACTAATCATGTCTCTGTTTATAGCTTCAGTTGTCTAGAAACAACAAAACTGTTTGTTCACATCAGTGATACATAGCACATTAATGCTGTGATGAGTGAAATGTCTCTGCTATATAAAATATTCATTATAAGACACTCTGAGACAGGCACCCAGTTATTCTCAGGGAATCTCTCTTGCTTCCTTTTGAACTTACTAATTTTGCTATTATGGTGTAACAAATCTGCTGCATAGTGTGGATTGTCCGTATGAACGTATATAATTTATGTTGATATGGGAATAAATATCTGGTAAAGATGATAACATCAGTATTTGCAGTCTTGGGATAAAGAGCATTTGCTTTTTAGCATGTGTGTCTCAAGTGAGTTGGAAATATTCAATACCGCCTCGAGTCATGTGCTGTAAAACCAAACAAATGCCCTTTCTCTAGGATGCTGTAAGGTCCTCACCCGAATGTGTTCGCATCAGTCAGCAATGTTTTCAATGGGATTTATGAAGCCTTTACAGATGGTCTTGGTCTGTAACCCTCTCAGTACTAATTTTGGTAATAAATCTTGAACGAGAAGGTGACATAAATATGCAACTGCTCTGAAAGAAGAATGCAGATTTATGGAATTCATCACTGCCGCTTTTCAGGGTCATTAATACTGGTAGCTCACTATATATTGTGCATAAAATAATGACATCTCAGTGACAAAGAATTATTGAAATGCACTGCCACCCATCAGCCACCCAAACACCCCCACAACAGTCGCAAGTTTGCAATCATAAATCTGTGACACAAAATTGTGCAGCTAAATCTGTTGAGTACTTTTACTGAGAAGTGTAGCATTCCAGAGCAGAACTGGAACTTTTCAAATTGATTGGATCTAGTCACCCAAAGAGGCAATTTCTGCTGGGATAAATATTTGTCAGATAAAACAGATTTTAAGAATTTGTTTTCATTGTGTGACATTTAACTGTTGAAATTCATGAGATGAATTTATGTGAAGGTGTCAGCAATATGCTACTTATTTTCCCTCTGTATCCACGGGGTATAGGTTCCATGACTTTCCGCAGATACCAAAATTCACAGATGCTCAAGTCCATGATATAAAATGCATAATATTTGCATAACACCTACGCACAACCGCCTGTATACTTTAAATCATCTCTAGATTACTTATCTAATGCAATGTAAATGATATGTAAAGTGTTGGTATACTGTATTATTTAGTCAGTAATGACAAAAAAGTCTGTATAGGCTAAGAAATGATACACAAGGTGAGCAAATGCTGACTGGAAAGACTGAAGATCCATGAAATGATGTTATAGCAGGGTAAGCCTACACATCAATTGATTTGCTTAGCGCTTGGTGTGTGGCAAATTTGTCTTGGCTTTAGAAGTTTTCTGGAATTTAATTTTTTGATTAAACTTCTTGAACTGCGCATACAGAAGGCCAGCTGTACACTGTTTTACCTTTTTACAGTGTAAAATCTTTAACACCTAGAAGTCTATAAAACAAAACTTCAAAATTAATGGTTAAAGTTAATTAATTATTAGATATTTTACAGGAGTTTTTCTTGTGTGTCGGTTCTTTGGTCTGCTGTGGTGCAGTTTGAGAATAAAGGTGGCTGGTAGCTTTTTTTCAAGCATCTTGGAAAAACAAAAGTGGAGAGCAGCCGGTCAGTTGATCTGTTTTCAAATATAAACATATAGAATTGGTACGTTTTAAGTTGATATTTGAGAATCTAAACTGTTATTGTCTTCTATTGAAATAATACAGAAAAACCCCAAAACAATCAAATTAATTTTACAAATATAACAGCAAAATTCGAAGACTTTTCCACAGTGCTGTATTTTTTTTAAAAGCTCAAGTATTCCACCGCCACTATCAGCAGCACAATCTTCCTTTGCAAGATTATGCTTCCTGTCTCTGTTATACATGTTGAATCACATCAGGAGGGGGGGATATAAGGGTATAACCGCCTGGTGTGACCTCACATCTCCTCCCTTGCCTTGGTGTTCATCTCCTAAATGTCCCCCAGATAAATGGCAGCCTTGCTGAGGAATAGCCACAATCCCATTATCCAACTTCTAATCAATAGGGGAGGTGTTTCCAGCAGCGAGGCTGACATTTGTAATAAAACAGCAGTATGACAGCATTCTGCAGCTGACAGCTGGGTAAAACCCTGCTGCCGATGCTTCTTCACTCCTTTTAGGAACTTGGCCTTACAAATGGTTCATTTTGGCATGCTTTAAATGGGTAAACTGATGCTTTCAGAGTTTTCCCATGAAGTTTGAAAGACGATTTCTTTTTTTGGGTTTTAAAAATGGGCAAACAGCTCTTGACAGAATGTCTCTATTGGGCATCACAGGGGAGGTAACGAGTTTCCTGTTCATGGAGAGATACAGTATCCCTGCTTGATTTAGGAGTCTGGCCATCGGAAATGATTGCAGCTTAGCACCAGGATGCACACAATACCCAGCAACCAATGGTCTCTAGAAAAGAAAGCTCTTTGGCTGTAATGAAAGTATTTTAGGAATAATCTGGTCTTTGGTTCAAATCTAAGAAAGTTTGCTATTGAGTCACAGCTTGCAGCCTTATTCAGCCTTGAAGATGTTCGTAAGAAAATGTGGCGCTTACCCTCATTTATTAATCAACTAAACTGTAGAAAACCTGCTCATCTGTATCTGCTGTGGGAGGAGTAGTATTTTGACAGCCCTTCAAAAAACAGTGGAATAATGAAATGCATTCAAAGCAAAATAGCAAGGATTCAATTAAAGGGTTTCTTTAATTTACGTTTTATTGGCTCTATATAACAGATGGTTTCTTTTGACCGAAAAAAATTACTGCACAGCACTAGGTCCCATTCCATTCCAATTATGTAGCCTTAACATTGCTCATACTTTATTTTTCTTTTTAAAATCTGTGTTTGTGTGCCATGTTTATATTATACTATGGCGACCAAATGTTCTGTTTTTTTAATACCAAAAGAGTCTGAAGATCTAAATATGGTTACTGAGGGTAAAGTTAGGGTTAGGTGTAGGTGTAGCATTAATTAGCTTCAGTAATCATTATATCGGTTGAAAGTCCTCACTAGGATAGTGAGATGTGTGTGTGTGTGTTTATAGATTATATATCATTGTGGGGACTAAATGTCCGTGGAACTAAATGTCAATGGAAAGTCCTCATAAACTTAGGATTACCAAGACTGTGTGTGTGTGTGTGTGTGTGTGTTCGTTCTCTACCTCCCATATAGCAGTTGTCCAAAGCATAGATACGCTTCCAGTTATCTGGAAGACGAGGTTCAGGCCTTTTCTGTGTCACTGCCTCTTGCCTCTTGTTTTTACACTTCCTCTCCCCTCCCTCTCTCTCTCATTTCCCTACTCCCCTTACAAGCACAGCCAAAACAGAAATAATAACTTTAATCTGTTCTCCAAATTTCCTCCGTAAATTCAATCATGCTCTTTTAAAATCAACTCTATGGATCCTGTCTCCATAATGACACATTTCAGACCCAATCCTTCCAAGTTGTTGAGAGAGGCAGAATGAGGAAAGACTGTTTCTGTTCCACTGAGAGCCTGATTGTAAAAACTGATGGCTGTCCTCCCTCCCTCCTCCAAGCACTGCAAGAGAATACAAATCAGTGTGTTCTCCCCATCATATTGATTTGAATTGCCTTCAGGAGTAGTGATAACTTGGAGGTTTTCTTAACAGGGCCAGTTGGCTATGCATTAGGCATAGAAAAGGAATGTCTGAGGCTTTCTACAACAGGAATGTTCAAGCCTAGTCTCCACGATCACATAATAGCCTGTAGTCTGGGATAGTGAGAACGAACACATACCTCCTTTGAGATGCGAGTTCTTTACAAACTGAATTCTTGAAAGACAGTGATGACTGACCTGTTCTTTTATTTAACCAGACTAGCTGAAAAGCACTAAATTGTAATTGACGCTATGTGATTTCAAATTTATGTAGTCTTTTTTGCCAGGCTGCCTGTGTATACTGACTTTACTGGATTACAGAGCTGGCAGTGATTTTCCTTTCTGCTCAGAATTGACTGCAGTTTAAAAGCCGATGTAAATACAATGCCGACTATCAAGATCCATAGAAATTAATGACTTGCATCAGTTTCATTAAACTGACTCATTAATGTATAATCATCTTGATTTAAAATGTGTGATCTTGTGAAAGGTTCATGTCTAGCAGAAGTAATGGTCCAAGTTGGTTTGTACTCAGAATAACTGACTGCACTTAAATTCACTTAATCCAATAACTGCAGCAAATCAGATTTAGCCAGTAATCGGATGAACGAGTTTACATGTACAGTGGTGCTTGAAAGTTTGTGAACCTTTTAGAATGTTCTATATTTCTGTATAAATATGACATAAAACATCATCAGATTTTCACACAAGTCCTAAAAGTAGATAAAGAGAACCCAGTTAAACAAATGAGACAACAATATTATACTTGGTAATTTATTTATTGAGGAAAATGATCCAATATTACATATTAGTCAGTGGCAAAAGTATGTGAACCTCTAGGATTAGCAGTTAATTTGAAGGTGAAATTAGTCAGGAGTTTTCAATCCATGGGATAACAATCAGCTGTGAGTGGGCACCCTGTTTTATTTAAAGAACAAGGATCTATCAAAGTCTGCTCTTCACAACACATGTTTGTATAAGTGCATCATGGCACAAACAAAGGAGATTTCTGAGGACCTCAGAAAAAAACACTGCTCTTCAAAAAGATCATGTGGACAAGCCAGAAGGCTATTGGAAGAATGTTTTGTGGACGAATGAGACCAAAATAGAACTTTTTGCTATAAAAGAAAAGCGTTATGTTTGGAGAAAGGAAAACACTGCATTCCAGCATAAGAACCTTATCCCATCTGTGAAATATGTTGGTGGTATTATCGTGGTTTGGGCCTGTTTTGCAGCATCTGGGCCAGGACGGCTTGCCATCATTGATGGAACAATGAATTCTAAATTATATCAGATAAGTCTAAAGGAAAATGTCAGGACATCTGTCCATGAACTGAATCACAAGAGAAGGTGGGTCATGCAGCAAGACAACGACCCTAAGCACACAAGTCGTTCTACCAAAGAATGGTTAAAGGAGAATAAAGTTAATGTTTTGGAATGGCCAAGTCAAAGTCCTGACCTTAATCCAAAGATGATAAGGGGGGACGGAAGCGAGAAGGATACTCTTCTATGTTGTGGAAGGGATCGGAAGTGAGCATTTAAGTGAGGAAAAAAAACCAACGTCCAGAGCTGAAAGCGGGTTTGTAGTGGGGGCACTCACTAATATGTAATATTGGATCATTTTCCTCAATAAATAATGACCAAGTATGATATTTTTGTCTCATTTGTTTAACTGGGTTCTCTTTATCTACTTTTAGGACTTGTGTGAAAATCTGATGATGTTTTAAGTCATATTTATGCAGAAATATAGAAAATTCTAAAGGGTTCACAAATTTTCAAGCACCACTGTACTTAATAATTATATAAAAGATAAAGCCACGGGTTTACATAACATTGGCAATAATCTGATTTAAACTTCAAACTCTAATAATTAATTAATTACATTCTTAATTTCTTCAAGCATATACTGTGTTTGGTAGCCATTTTGCATGTAAGTCTAGGGTTGCCAGATCCCGCTTTGGTCAGTGGTAACAAGCCCAAAACAAGTTTCTTAGAATAAGGGGACATGGTAACCATGTTTGATTCTGCTTGCCGTTTCCATGACAACACTACAACATATATTAACATTTGGTTATGTTTCTGTGCTGACACAGACTGAGAAAACCTATTGAAACAAGAGTAAGGACTAATAGAAATGTTAGTAATAATCCAGTATAACTGCTGCTCCACCCCTGCCCTGTATTTCCTGTCCTCCTTTGACTACCTTACTCTTTCCTGCTTTCAGAGGGAAGAGTACAAGTTTTATGATGCCAGCAGATGATCCTGGGATGATCTGGGTTTTATGTTATGTGATACTATGTGCTGTCACACCCAGTCATTCTGAAAAGACACACTCATGCCTTACCCAATCCCTCCTCTAATCTCCCCTTCTCCTCTTCCTCACTTTTCAAAGAAGGGCCTGTCACCCAGGTTTGCCTCTGTGACAAAAGTCGTCCATCAGTCTGGCAGCAATTTGAATCTTCAGCTTCTGGCACCTGGAACAGGCTGTCAATCAGTGGTCTGAGATACTCAAGTTAATCTTCCTGGCTCCAGTGGTTTAAAGCAGGACTTGAATAATTGACCAGACAGGGAATCCCCTTATCCTTTCAATTATTATTCTTATATTAACTACACACCAGCTCTCAGGGTACAGGGATGGAGCGAGCATGTAGAGCCCACTGGGAATAATTCAAGGAGATTGTGGTTATAGTGATAAAAATCGACCTGCACTACAGGGCATTTGTCTGGGCAAAGTAAAAATAAAATCTTGCTGAGGCAAGGAAATGGAGATGTTTAGCTTTACTCTACTTTTTGTAATTCTTATGTGGTGTGTCAAGAGGTAGTAACATTTAGGCTTTCTTCGGTATTATTTATTTCTCAGATTAAGCAATTTTGTAATATGCAGTTGAATATTCCTTGAAAATGCCTTACATTTTAAACTTATATGTCAGTGACTAGAAACATGGATACTTAGAAATTTATTTTTAATATTTTTGGTTGGTGATGGACAATATTCATCACATCAGTAACTCTGACTAGGTCACTGAGTAGCAATACATAGAGTACTTTTACATAGAAACGTGTCTGTAGTTTTTGTTACAGCTTGTAGATATACAGTTAGAAATTGAAGTAATTTTTTAATGCACAGTTTGTTTGTCATCCTGTGCTGAGAGAACTGAGAACTGAGAAGGTGTAGATGTTCTGTTAATATTGTGACCGTTTAATTATATGAGCCTAATACCAACAGTCCGCAACTGTAGAATTATGAAGTGCGCTGTGTGACAGACGAACCTTCTAAAATAAAGCAATAAGCCACGAGAGGCCGCAATAAAATCATTGTAATGCGTAGCTCCAGGAGGCTTATTGCGTTTTTAAAATAGAGGCAAATAATTTGATTAAAGACATCAGTGTTTAGCAAATAAATGTATTATTAATAGCATTCATAATAAATTATCCTTCTGCAATGCACTGTCAGCCGTATGTGGCCAGACCCACATGAAACCCGATAAGCTGCTGAACTCAGGATTTGCTTTTTCCATTCTACAGTGGGTGGCACACAGCTTATGATGAATCTGTTTTAGCTCCATTTCGGTGACTCTATAAAAAGTCAACAGAAATGTTTTTCCGCAAACCAAAGTTGAAAATGGCCTGTCAGTTTACAATCCCCTCCTCATTTCTTATTTTACTTATGTTTCTTATAGTTCATTTTAATTGTCCATTGTTATTCCATATTAATTAAACCTGATCTCATTAATAGAGAATTAATGCAGAATTCTGTTGTTGTGAAGCTGTCACAGCTGTGTGCATATTGATGGTATAACAACTGTTTTTTTTTTTTTTGGATGGGTAAGCCAATTAGATTTTAGAGCTCGAACTACCAGTCTTATAATGGCCATTAACTGTAAGTAGGTATGTGGCCTCTGAGATCAGCAGCATTTTGGGACCGTAACAGAAACAAATTTGCTGGAGCAGGATCAGCTCATTATCAAAAAAGTGTAATGGAGTACTGATGCATTTACAGACATCATGAACAGCATCATGAACAGCATCAGAACTGGTGTCTTGTTGGCAGAGGTAGGTAGAGCAGCACAAATGTCACTCAAGTAAAAGTTTTGTTCTTTTCATTCATTTTCTTATCTACTTATCCTAGTCAGGGTCGTGGGAGAGCTGGTGCCTATCCGGCGAGACAGGGCACAAGGCAGGAACAACCCTAGGGCAGGACGTCAATCCATCGTAGGGCACACTCTCTCTCTCTCACACACACACACACACACACACACACACACACTAAAGGGCACTTTGGAAACACCAATTAACCTAAAACACGTCTTTGGAATGTGTTTGGAAACCGGAGTACCCGGAGAAAACCCATGCAAGTGGAGCCCGGGGTCGGGATCGAACTGGGAATCTGCACCACAGTGCCATCCCAGTTTTATTCTTTTACTTAAGTAAAAGTAAAAGCACTCACCCAAGTAATTACTTGAATAATTGTATTAAAGTATCTTGTTAAAAATGTACTTAGATACTGCATTACTCTTTACATAGGGTTAGATAAAGGCAAAAACATACTATATAAAAAATAAAGACAAAATATTTAAAACTGTGTGAATTGCACAGTTTTAAATCTTTTAAAACTGCGTAAATCTACAGTTTCACATCTTTTTAAATGCCTTTTTTTTTAGTTTTGTTTGAGATATAGTACCATATAAGAGTGACATATTGTTGCTTAGCATTTAAAAACAAATGGTTTAGTATTTTAGTAAGTTATATACAAGACAGTAATGTTAGACCGGAAGGTGTATTGCTTCCTTAACAACAACAACAAAAAAATTGAAAATGCTATTTCATTTATTTGCAACCTTAATTTGAATTCTTTCACACCCCTGCACACACTGACCTGGACACTGGATTCTGTACATGGTTTAAAAAACTAATGATATTCAGACATGATTTTAGATCATGTCTCGAGTCAGACATTTGAATTTCAGCCATAGATAAAATGCTAACTCAACCAACAAAAAAAAAGCAACAACAGTTTTCTTTATGATTGTATTCAGGTAAGTACAGCTAAATTAAAATTACCCTAAGAAGTAAATGTAGTTTGTTACTATCCTCCACTGCTTGTTGGCAGAGAGGGTGATTTATTTCCTGCCCAGTTGTTGGGCTGTTTCTCCAGATAGTGAATATGTGAATGTTAGCCAGCTAATTTATCTAGTTATTGAAGCATGAGTAGTGATTCTTTGCTAGGCTTAGCTATTTAAAACACATCCTTGCTTGAAGAATAGATATTTATTTCAAAATTCTTTATTATTATCGTGTGCCATAAGGTTGAGAGTTTACTCGATCATCTAGCCCAATACTTTTAAAGGTAATATATCAACAGTTTGCACTCTTTATTAAATGATATTCCGATTATTATAAAGAGGACAGTAATATCTAAATCGTTCCGACGATGAGTTTATTCCAGTGCATGGAAAACATGCAGGTAATATATCAGACTCTCTTGTGAATAATAAGGCTCTAAAAGTCACATCTCTGGGAGAGAGGGAGGTGTGGAGAGAGAGGCGAGGAAGTGAAAATTTGATAAGCAGAAAGTCAAGATAAGGGAAGGTTAAGGATAATTAGATACCCTATTAAATGGGCAAGAAATTTCTTTTCCCATTTTGTAACAGAAATTGTGCATTAAATACGGAACAGGTATAACAAATGCACACCATTAAGCTTGTAAAATAATAATAGATGCACTTACTCTAGACTGTTAACACTACTGTATGCGCAATGGAAATGGTGTATGACTTCCATTATTAACAATACATTACTTACACTCTGTGCTTACAGTATGTGATGACTGCAGGATAGCTGTATTTCTAAAGTCATGGTTATCATAACCATTTTTATCCAACATGTACTTGACAGTCTGCCAGAGATACCAGTCCAGATTGTAAGCAATAAGTTGGGTTCAGTATTCTTTGCATTTTATCGGTTCTGATTCTGCTTATCAATTCCAGTTTTAGATTCTAAAATGGTGAGACAATGTGCCAAATGTTTAGGAACAAAGAATTCAACTTCAAAACTAATAATTACATGAACCTTTTTCTTCTTGTTTTCTTAAACCTATTATAAGTAAATAGCATACCATGGCTTAATGTACTAAAGCAGTGCCCAAGGAAAACCAAACTTCTGTCACTTATTATTACTCATAAGTAATCTCTACTGCTGAAATAACAAAGATATGGTTGAAAGGGAAAGAAATAATTTTTATGTTAAGGCTTTTACTTAGAAAAGGTTTGAATGGGAAGCTTAACTTAAAAATGATTACTTTCCTTTTGGGCCACAGGTTCGTCATTTCAACAGTAGAGTGTACTTATGACCAGCAGTAACTGAGAGAAGTTTCATGTTTTTAGGTCATTGTTTTAGAAGGCCTATGTTAAGCCACGTTAAGCTTTGTTCACATTAAACGTTTAAGACTCTCCTGGCTAATGCATCATTCAGGCTAGTAGGACCCCAGTTGGCCAAACACACTACACTGCTGAAGCTCAATATTATGCTGGTGTCTTAGATGTTTTGCCGTGTTGGAGGTGCAACCTCTATTACAACAGATCTTCCTTCCACACACATGCTTGCTTTTAGTTTTCTCTCAAAGTGGAGCCAAACCTGTGAGTGCTGGTGAGTGTTCATCTTGTGCTAACTCTCTAGCCGAGCGTATTAAAGTAAAACTTTGTGATAACGTATGTGATTACATGACACACCGGTCCTGCCAGATTTAGTGCCTGTTTAAATACGTATTTTGGCACTAACCACAGCTGTGTATTTGAAGCATGAAATGCATTGGTAAGAACTGACAAGTGGAACTGAAATTCTATTTTTTTAACAGGTACCCGGTTCTTGGACAGTTCTATTCTAAGTATTTGATACCCAACCCTCCACAAACAGACAACTAATCTAGATATAATCTAAGGTATTTCTCTAAGGCTATGTTCACACACCAGGCAAAGTGGCCCACACCCGATATTCTCACCAAATCAAATTTTTTAAAAGACTGATTTAAAAAAAACTTTTTAATGTGACCTATAGCAGACTGTCTGAACAGTTTGCGTTCTCAAACTGAAGAGCAACACTTCTCATGACCCACTTGCCCAGCACTTCTTTTATGGTCATGTTAAAAAGAGCATGGCCACTTCTTTGGTTTGCGTCCTCGGTATCTCTAAACTTCACTTTTAAGCTTTTTATTTTCCTTTGACACTGCAGCCACGTCCCCCTGTGGCTGCGTTCGGTCGTTTGTTTAGGCATTTCCTCAAACACGGAGCAGTGATATGTGCCTTCTAATTTTGTTTGCACAGAGACACCACCCCGAATTTTTATGAGGTCTGTTATCTTGCTATCCCATCACTGAAGAGCTCCTTCTCTGCTCTTATTTTCCCTTCTCATGAGAGTGAGTTTATGACAAACGATGAGTTGGAATGACGTAAAAGTCGCATGAATTCTGATCTCGTATCAGATATGTATCCGACCTAGGACCACATATGAGTGTGGGTCAGGAAAAATCAGATATGGGTCACAATAAGGCATTAAATCAGATTGGGCCACTTTAGCATGTGAATGGGACTGTGGTAGCCTAGCATTTAAGGTACTGGACTATGGACCAAAAGGTTCAGGGTTCAAATCCCACCTTTGCCAATCTGCCACTGTTGGGTTCTTGAGCAAGGCCCTTAACCCACAATTGCTTGGATTGTAAGACTGTATAAATTGTAAGTCGCTCTGGATAAGGGCGTCTGCTAAATGCTGTAATGTAAATGAATGTAGCCTAAGTTGGAAAACTAGCAATAAATATATTTTGTTTACGTTACTGTGGCACTGGGAGGTTTCTCATAGTCAGGGTCAATAGAAACTGCTTGCAAACCTTAGGCAGGCCTCAAGGTGGTCATCCATTATTGTGGACCTGTACTTTGACGTGAAGATTTTCATGTGACAGAAAGCAGACTCGCATAAATAGGTTGATTCAAAAAATGCAGTCAATTTCAGAGTTCATCTTCTGACATAGGGATGCTTATGTTCCAGCAGCAGGTTCCAGAACTCTCCAGTACTGCCAGGTGATCTTGCAATGTTAGAATCTGTTTATCAACAGCAGAGCTATCCAGGTTGAACCGTTATACTACTGTGGAGGCAGCGCGATCCAATATTGATACTTGGACCAAATGGAAAACGCAGATAGCTGGCAACAGCATGATGAATGCAAAGTCAGTAAAGCGCTGATTCTGACAAAATGCCCAGAACATGCCCCCTCATAATGTGCACCGTAAAGCTCGACAAGGTCTTTGCCCTGATGCTGCAGTTCTGCCTGCATGTGAGGAACGTTCTACAAGTCACAGTGATGCCTACTTTACAGCAGCTGTAGCTTGCTTTTAAGTGTGTTTGCTGAACTGATCATGTTGATTACATAATTATCCTTAACCTGCAGCTCTTAAGTTAATTGAGTGGATCAGTGAGCTCTGTCAGTGATTGTGGGGACTGTGGTGGTCTATCGGTTAAGATACTGGAGCATGGGTTCAAATGTCACCTCTGCCACTGTCGGGTCCCTGAGCAAGGCCCTTAACCACTTACGTGAATTCTAAGGCTGTATCACTTGTAAGTCTCTCTGAATAACAGCGTCTGCTAACTGACTAAGCATAAATGTAATTCTAATTGCCAAAGCCACCGGTAGTGCTCTAGCTGTGCAAAGCTTCAAAAGAATCTTTGATTTCAGGCAACAACTCAGAAAATAAATAAGTTAACTATCTAACATCTGTGCACAGCAGCAGGTCTGTGTGTTCTGTGCCTGTCTCCTCCAGGTGAGCATGAAATAACCTTCTCTGTAGACTCCTGGCCCAAATGGAACACCCATTCCTTGTTGCAATGCCTGCTGGTGAATTATACAATGATATTTTAGGAAGATTCACTTTGGTTTTATTACCGTTGCTGGAGCTTCACTTGTGAAGGAGATAAGCATCTGGCTCTTGTTGACAATTTCCATAAAATTGTGGAAAATTTCTTGGCCTCTACTGTGTCCTTTCAATGGCAAAATTATGAGTGGCCCTTCTTTTGCACTCATGTCTCTAAAAAGCATTCTAATGAATACACATCTGTGCCACATCAGACATGTCAGTTTCATGTGTCATCGAACTGGACAGAAAAAACCCTCACATGCATCAGTCCTCTTCAGATGCTCCTTGACATCGTCTGCCATTCCCTTACATCTCTGTGTAATGGTGTTGTGGGGTAACTGCACGTCCTTAATGGCAGCCACTATATTGCTTTTATTCTTAACATCGCTGAAGAGCACATCTGCAGCCTCGACAAACACTTGTTTAACAGCTTTGCCATCTTTGAGAGACTTCTAGTGTTTAGCAAGGACGTGACTGATGCGATAAGATGGGATCATTGCAGCCTTACCCTTGGTGTTGAGTCTAGTAAAAAAATTGACTGCAGTGCTGCTTAACTGGCCCTTCAATTTCCACACTTTACAGGTCTTCTCATTCCTTTAGCAGGGAAATCCTCCTTGTTGCTTTTGTGCAACCTTTTGAAATGCCGCTCCAAATTGCCCTTCTTTGGTAAGACCACAGCCGCACTGCAGATGAGACAGAATTGACAATCCTCTGTCTGCTGCCATATAGGCTTCTGCCATATGTGTTTTGCCAACTTGCCAACAGCTGGCTAACTAGTATATAATGGATAATGCTCAGAAAGCTTCACTGACATAACTTTTTATTTTATTTTATTTACACTTCTCATGATCCACTCGTTGGGCACCCTTGTCTTAAGGACTCTTCTTGAACTCTGATCTGAAAAAAGTATGACTGATTATGTGCTGTTGTAGGAAATTCTTCAAACATTGGAGGGGAGCAGCTCATATCCCAAACTTTTTTAAATACTGTGCTCTATTGCTTTCTCATTATTAAGTGGTGTGTCCTGGGCTTTGATGACATAATCCTACGTGATAGCTGTTGCTGCAAGGTTGTAAATGTGCTTTAGGCTTAATATTTCCTTTGACATCTTAACTTTACAAGACACTACTGCATAAAATCCTGCACAGAGTCTGCCACCACTTCTCCCTTGCTACTATCTCATCATTGCACTTCTGCCTGCAAAAGACCTGTTCATTAGCACTAAACTATCGGCCTCTAAACCCACATTACTCCATCTAGGCTTATTATAGTACCCTTGTGTGGTACTGATTAAACTCTGGGTGAATCTACCCTTCTCTTATTCTCTAAGGGTGTGTTATGTCAAGCACCACTTGAAGGAACAAAAATATCGGGTTTATAATAGTATTACCTCTTTTTGGAATCCGAAATGAATGGTGAAGGCTTGGTTCAGTGGGGTTTAGCTCCATTGATTTTAAAAGGCGAAGTAAATGTCTGTTTTGGCATTCTTAACCCACATTCACTCTGCTCCCCAAACTGACTCTTTCCATTCCACACAGCACACATCACCCAGGTAATGGTGATTTAATTAAAACTCAATAGAGTATGTAAGAGAAGTTATATTGCCAGGTGTAACTTCAAATGATGTGTTCTGTGCTATTACTGCAACACTCACTTGTAACACATTCATAATATAAAGCATACATTTCTGGATTCTCCATAGACAAACAGTGGCAGTAGAATGGGCTGTATTGAATAGACTCTTAAGCTTATGACACGTTTACAGGTTTCACTTCATCAACTTTCTGCTGTCATTAAACAAAATCCACAGATAATTGGTTTGCCAACTTCGATTGAAAACCTGACTTGTTTGCACAGAACCTTGACCTCAACTTCATCAGATGCCTTGGAAATGCACTGGAATGTCAAAGTGAGCTTATTGTCTAACATCAGAGGCTGGTGGAAAAACCTCTTAGAAGAACAGAGGCTGTTTAGCAGCAAAGGTGTGTGGTGCTGCGGGGCAAACTCCACACTAATACCCATGTTTTGGATGTGATTTTTTAGGTGTCCACAAACTTAAATCTGTATAGCCTATATACACATTCATCGACCACTTTGGTACTTTGGGTACACCTCCTTGTTTCTACACTCATTGTCCATTTGATCAGTTCCACTTAACACATAGAAGCACTTTGTAGTTCTACAATTATAGCCAATCACATGGCAGAAACTCAATCCATTTAGGCATGACAACATGGTCAGGATGACCTGCTGATTTTCAAACTGAGAATCAGAATGGGGGAAGAAATGTGAGTTAAGTGACTTTGAACCTTGCCTGGTCTGATGAGTCTCGATTTCTGCTGTGACAGCAGGATGGTAGGGATTTGGGATAAACAATATAAAAGCATGGATCCATCCTGCCTTGTTTAAATGGTTCTGGCAGCTGGTGGTGTAATGGTGTGGAGGATATTTTCTTGGCACACTTTGGACCCCTTTATACCGACTGAGCATTGGTAAAATTGTTACTGACCATGTTCATCTTTTTATGACCATGATGTACTCGTCTTCTGATGGCTACTTCCAGCAGGATAAGATACCATATCACAAAGCTCAAATTATCTCAAACTGGTTTCACAAACGTGACAATGTTTTTGTTTGTTTATGTGGTTTATTTAACGTTGCTATCAGTATCAATGGCCATTTCAGTGACACACACAAGGTTACATCTATACTGAAGGTTTCAGCAAGACTATATATATATATATATATATATATATATATATATATATATATACACACACACACACATACATGTACACTCAGATTGGCCCAATATGATTACAATGACAATCAAGGTATTCATATTGGGCCAATTTAGTGTAAGCAATTAAACTAACGCTTTGGATTGTGGGAGGGAACCGGAGCACCCGGAGTAAACCCATGCAGACATGAGGAAGACATGCAGACTCCACATATAAAGGACACAAGCCGCTCCACCCTGGGATTGAACCAAGGACCTTTTTGCTGTGAGGTGGAAGTACTACCCACCAAGCCACCGTGCCGCCCCCCTAAACATGACAAGGAGTTAACTATGCTCTAATGGTCTCCACAGTTACCAGATCTCAATCCAATAGAGCACATTTAAAAATTGATAGGATATCACACTCAGACAGTAAATAGAAAATAACAGTTATCTCATTACAACAGTCTGTGCTAACCTCTGGGATGTATGAAAGTCAGTTCTTGTAGTCCACATGTTGAATGTAGGAGAAATGTTCAGGAGTAAAGACCTGATTAACTTTAACAAAGGCCGTATCATTGTGGCCAAATGACTGGGTTATAGCATCTCCTAAACAACAATTATTATGGGGTCTCCTGGTCAACAGTGATAAGTACTTAATGACAGTGGTCATAGGAGAGACACATCACAAACCAGTAGCTAGAGGTTTGTACCCAAGACTGATCGGTGCAGGAGAGCAGCAAATCCTGTCCCATGTGGTCTGAATGTTCAGGAGAGCTACTGTGGTACAAGTCACAGAATTATTTAGTGATAGTTGTAGGAGGAATGTGTCACAACACACAATGCTTCACGCCCTGCTGATTATGGGGATGCCTAGTGAGATACAGTGGGTGTGTGTGTGGGAGTGGGTGTTTTCTGTATTATAATTGAATTAAGCTTTGTCTGTGTAACACCCAGAGGAAGGAGACTGTGGTGAAGTCCACCATTAGACCATCACTGCGGGTTGGAGGGCAGTGACATCGATTGGCACATTCAGTCTTTAATTCAGCTGCAGAATTTCAGGTAAATGTTGCCTGACAGAGTTTTTTCATGAATACAGGGGACATGCTAAATTGAAGTTGGGCCCTGGTGGAAAAATTGGAGCTGACATGAAAAGCACGTCACCATAGCAATGTCACCATCTCTGTGTCACTGATGCTAGAATTTTGGGCTGCCTACATCTTCCCACAGCCTGAGAATTTCTTCTATGTGACTTATGTGGGTGAGTGGCTCCCTGGAAGGGACGGCTTTTTTTTTTTAAGGCAAAAAAGGGAATTATTTTCATTAAAACCCAGAATAAAATATGAGGCAAACATGATTCATCACACTTTTTGTAATGATTCTATTATTTTGACAAGTACAGATTATATAAATTACAGTGTTACACAGCGTTGTACAGTGGTGCTTGAAAGTTTGTGAACCCTTTAGAATTTTCTATATTTCTGCATAAATAGGACCTAAAACATCATTAGATTTTTAAATGAGACAACACTAGATGCAGAAACTTACCCCATACCATGATTCCACCTCCTTTCTGTTTTACAGTGGTGGATAGGCATTCTGGGCCAAATTTTTCACTTGATGAAGCCAGGTCATCTTGATATCCTGGGACTGGTAGTGGGTGGGATAAATTAGTGAACATTTTGTTCTTGAAGCAGAAAAAATGGACAGGCCTATGGATGGGAGCATATTTGAAAAGGGACAAGGAATAATGATGAACAAAATATGATGATGATACATATTTTTGCCCAGGAGTGTATGTGCAGTATGTCAGCCCCCTGCTACTACTATCACATTATTAACTTTGCACTGAACAAGGGTACTATGATAGAGAACAGAGATGTCCTGATGGATGTATGTTCTGTGATATGGGACAGGAGTGGCTTAGTGGTTAAAGGTCCAATCTAGCAAACAGAAGGCTGTGAGCAGCAACGTTTGGGTAGGTGTGTCTTTGCCCTCACCTACTCAGCTCAGTTGCAAGTCACTTTGGGTAAGGGCATCTACTAAATGCTATAAATGTAATTGAGGAAATGTTATGTAATACTTAGAATTACATTTACAGCATTTATCAGACATTCATATTTTCCTGTTTAGAAGTTGGAGTATGTGAAAACAACAACATATTAACAAGAAAGGAAAAAGTAAAGAAACTGTCTTGTTTCTTTGATGCAGAAGTGCAGCGCCACCCAGTAGTCTATGGCAAGCACAGAACAGCCCCAGCAGAAACGAATGTCAAAAGTGATGTCAAAGCTTCCACCCTACTCGGAAAGAGCAAGGCAAATTACAAACTCTATTGCAGCTTTTATTGGCAGGGATTTGCGTCTGTATTCAGTCGTTAAGAGCTTTCACACTATGTTGCACATTTTGGAGCTGAGATGCAGTGTCTTGAAGATATTTCATGCTAACTGTAGGTTGGAAGACTTTTTGAAAATACTTTTAATAGACTAAAATCTGACACACACACCCTCCTCTAAAGACAAGTCACAGAGTTTTTAGTTACAAACTTTGAAGGCAGGGGCTCTTGCATGGTCACTGCCTGTCTCCAACTAGATTTCTTTTGAGTTTATTTCATTTGAAAATGCGCACATATAAATAATCAGTAAATATCAAACATCATAGTCAGCCATACAGGCTGTAAAATAAACAAAATGGCTTACGTACTCTAATGGTATCTTAAGATAAAATGAAATCACATTTCATTTTGTTATGTAATGTATTACATTTCTATGCTATTTCAATGCTTGAATTTGACTTTTTTAATCATTGACTTTACACTTTGGAGTGCAGTAATTTGCATAGAACTCTGACAAATCAGCAGTTAGCCCAAATACATTTAGAAATTTATGAAGCACAGTAAAATGAAGTGCTTCCATTATTTGGTCAGATACCTGTAGGTCTACACCAACCGAACTATAAAAATCATCTTTACCTGTACGATCCACATATACATGGAATTTCCTGTTTGGATACTGGACAGAGCTCTCACCTATTGGTTGTTGACAGTGTTCACTTCACTATTTTTGTGAGCAAACACTTGGTTGATTTTATTGGAAAGAGAAAAAGACTGACTTAAGATAGCTAATCCTGACCACCTTACACCAAATGATCTAGATCAAGAAAGCATGATCCAACTCTAGCAAGACTAGAGTTGGATCATGACTCTAGTTTTTATTCCGACGCTTTAAATTTGTCTGTCACAGTGAAATCTATGGAAAAGTCATTTGTTGTAAGGATGTATTTTTTTCTTAATTACAGATTTTTATAAACTTCCAGAACATATATAAGTGACTATCTGTATAAGAAGCACAACTATATTTTGGTTGGTTTCATTTTAAAAAATGAGTAATTTTTCATACCATTTTAAATGTCATGCTGTACATTTACCTTTCTACTTTCTGTGTGTGAATGCCTAAAGCCGTTTGTTTTAAGACTTTTTTGTAATCCGTTGTACCCAAGGCTGATTATAGATGATGAGCCACACAAAGGCTGTCTCACTAAATGCACTTGGTGAAAGGTCAACAGCAAACTGGCGTTGAGATTGATTGGGTGCAAGTTCAAATGCATGATGCCAAGGTAGTGCGGTCTATAGTTATCTCTAGGAAAACATCGGCTTTTATCTTGCAAAGTGATATTTAAAGTTTCACCACAGTTTGCATAATTAGTAATGCAAATCCCAGACATGTTTAGTAGTTTGATAAATTCCTCTGGAGCCCTATTGTAATCCTCAAAAAGACGACTTGCCATGAAATTAGAGACATGTGGTCAAACTCGTGCAGTGGTTGGAAATCTTATTCTCAAAGGACCTGTGTTGCAATGTGGTAGGTTTTCATTCTAACCTAACAGAAGCTACACCTGATGCCACTAGTTTAATAAATTGCCTCAATCATGTGACAAATGATTCGTTTTGTGATATATAGCTCCAGCTTGTTTGGAGTAAAACCTGCAGCCACACATTCCATTTGTGAAGTAGGGTACTCACCCCTGCCCTAAATAAAGCTAGCAAATGAATTGAAATTTACATACATTGTCTCCCAGAGACAATGGAAGAAATGTTTTTGAAAATAATTTGGGCCATGTTGTGCTGCATAACTGTCCCCTGAAGGGAACTGCATTCAGTATTCACATATTCAACAGTCACTGAACAAAATGGTAGCAATAACCACTGGTGAGGCCAATGCTGAGACACACTTCCTTTTTGTACTATGATCTGTCTTTTGAATATTTGTTCCTGGGTGGGACCTAAACTAATCATGACATACCTGGTTGTTTTGTGGTTTAGTCAAGTGTGTGGAAGGTACTGTGTGAATAGACATTATTGCCAAACTACCTGTTATTCACTGGCTCTTTCTGATGCAGTCATCTTGCTCTTTCTTATTACAAAGACACTCATCTTCTAAGGTTTTTACCTGGTTGTGTGTGAGATCAAATATAAAGAAAACATGAGTCATGTCTCAATTTTTTTCCCTCTAGTAATCTCACATTGATTTTTGTTGGAGATTTGTCACACAGTGCTGAAATCTGCCATCATCATGATTCTCATGTTTATCTGCTGCTGAAAACAACACTTTCAAAATTAACTTAAACTTTCTCATTAATACCAACAGTTTATTTAATTTAATGGAGAGTAATTTTATAATAAATATAATTTGTAAAATAGTGCTAGTCCCATTATGTCATAGCCCTCCACTTAACAAGTGAAGGCCCTGGGTTCGATCCCAGGTGGAGCATTTCAAGTCCATCCTGTGTGGAGTCTGCATGTCCTACCTGTGTCTGCATGAGTTTACCACAGGTGCTCCGGTTTCCTCCCACAGTCCAAAGACATACATTAGGTTGATTGATTACACTAATTTGAGATCTAGGAATATATATATATATATGTGTATGTATATGTATATATTTTGATATATATATATATATATATATATATATATATATATATATATATATATATATATATATATATATATATTTTGATATATATATATATATATCAATCATGATATGAACATACCAACTCAAATTCCAGTTCAAAACAAAACACCCCTGTTTAAACAGTAGACTCAAGAAACTTGATTATGCTACTAAAGTGTACTTGTAGCCTCTCTAATTATCAGTAAACTTGGTGCTAAATTGAAACAACAAATTTTGTTCTTATTATACTAAAATATTTGTACAAAAATAGTACAAAAGCCTGTATTACTTGCCAATGTACAGGGCTGCCACTAACAGCTATATTTCTATAGATTAATCTATTAAATTTTTTACCAATTAGGTCATTGATTTTCCTTCCTTCCTTACTCGTGTATTAGAACCAAACATCTGTTAGAAGTGTGTGTCGCCCAAGGAGAGGTTGGGTCCCTTTTTGAGTCTTGGTCCTCCCAAGGTTTCTTCCTAGAACTAGGGAGTTTTTCCTTGCCACTGTCGCCCTAGGCTTGCTCAATTTGGGATTGGACGTAGTTATTAGGAGATAATCTAAACTTGTAAAGTTGCTTTGAGACAATTCTCCATTGTAAAAAGCGCTATATAAATAAATCTGACTTGACTTCCACTTGTTCTGGACTTTCCTTGAAGCTCTTTCCTTGAAAACTATATTTCCAGCTGCAGAAGAGAAATGGAAGGAAGATGTTGATATGGCAGGTAAACACAAATAAGTCTTTGCAAGAACATTCGGAGAAGCAAACCTGGCTTCATTTCCAACATTGCAGACTTTTGGGCAGAGGCTGTTCCCTCATTAAATGATTGATGTCATCTGTCTTGTCCCCACTGTCAAACATTTTGGGTGTTTCTTCCGAGTCCAACCCAAGCAATGTGTCCAGCAAAGATACAGACCTCTTTTCTGTAACACCTGTTGATGTTTGGAGCTCTGAGGTGTGATGCTGCTGTTGATTCTCGCTCACCCTCCTCTTGGCTTCCAGTGCAACGGCCTGTGCAGTCATGTGCAGCCTCAGGCTTTCATCTGGGGATAAGAATTTCAGTCTGTGAAACCTGGGATCGAGGGCAGCTGCAATTAAACCAGTGTTTGTAGCAACATCATTGTAAGCCACCTCAACCTCCCACCTTGTTCAGATTTCCTGTGCTGCATCAGCCTGAAATGCCTGTACATGGGTGTTGTCTAAAGCTACTTCTCTCTGCCTCCACTCATTAAAGGACTGATGGAGAGTCACATATGACCCTCCATCTTTGTTCCTTCACATTCCGTTAGGTAATACTATGAGCAAAAGACAGGTGTAAAACAAATTTTTCATATATATTTCATAGACTGTATGGCTTTAATAGAGTAATTTAGAAGCTACAAGGACAACCGGGCTCAGAATTATTTTCCTACTAACGGGAAAACATGAACAGAGAACACTTAGGCTGGGTTCTGCCTTTCCTGGTGGTCCATCTTCCAGAATAGCATCTGTGTGTTTTCTCTTCAGGTGCTCCTGCATCGCGCTCGTGCTGCTGTGGTATCCCATTGTAGCTTTATACAGTGTACAAACAACCTTTATGTTTTGTGCCAGTTTGAAGTATTCCCATATTTTCGACGCGTCTTTGAAAACGTTTACAAAGTCCTTCACAAACCGTCTTTATGCAGCTGCGCCACAATTCAAAACTAGTCTAACAGCGCCGACCAATGACTGGGGGCAAAACGACTGACGTCACGCAAACAGAAAGCCGTGAGAAACCGTTAGTTATTTGAATGGAAGTACGTTAAAAAGCATGGCGTGAAAACGACGTGTCAGTTTATTGCTCGATTTCGTTCGAATGGCGGCAGCGGTGCAAGTGTAATTACAGCACGATATGAAATTACATAATTTGAAAAGTACCTGACAATTTTTTTTATATATATATAATTAAGTTACTTTGCCCAAACTACATGCCAAGTATATTTACTTATACTTTTTTAAGTACGTCTTCATCAAATATGCTTAATTAAAATAGTATAGGCCGAATATGCTTAGGCTCTTCTTTATATTTGTCGATATAAACCAAGTATACTTCAATATAAGTACAAGTATAGGCCAAATAAACTTTTCTGTAAACTTGTAAGTATACCCAGGAAAAAATGTACTGTGAAATTTGACAGTAGAACCATGAAGTGGCCGAATTACCACCAAAACTCATAGTACAACTGTGAAATAATTTATGGTCAGTTCATAGTCCACCAAGTTTACAGTTGTACTATGAAATTTCACAGTAGAACCATTAAGTGGCCAAATTACCATCAAAAATTTAAAGTAGAACTGTGAACCTCATGGTCAAACTGTGAAAGTTTCACATTAAAACTGTCAAGCAATTCACAGTTTTACTATGAAAATTCACAGTACCGTATTTTTCGGACCATAAGGCGCACTTAAAATCCTTTAACTTTCTCAAAAATCGACAGTGCGCCTTAAAATGCAGTGCGTCTAATGTATGAATTAATTCTGGTTGGGCTTTCTGACCTAGAACAGATTGTAGATGGTACACAGCACTCATAAATCTGTCAAAATGTTTTAGCACGGCCTTGGTAAGTTACGAAGCTTACGGCAACCGTAGTCAGGAGCATAGCGGAGTAATACGGTATGTGCTTCGGCATTAGGGTATGTGCGTTCATTCATATATTTACGAAGCGGATTTCAAACTCAACGCTATCAGTCACGCAGTACAACATGGACATAGAGCAGCTGCGAGAGAATTCAACATTAACGAATCAATGGTACGGAAGTGGAGGAAGCAAGAAGACGCCCTGCGCCAGGTAAAGACCAAACTGAGCTTCCGAGGGAACTTAAGAGTTTTGTTTCATTTAATGCGCCTTATAACCCGGTGCGCTTTATAGCCCGAAAAATACGGTACATTTTTTCCTGGGTAAACCAAGTATACTTAAATATTAGTACAAGTATAGGCCAAATATACTTAAACTTTTTCTTGTCAGTATAAATCAAATATACTTAATATTAGTACAAGTAAATGCCAAATATACTTAAACTGGTCAGTATAAACCAAGTATACTTTCTTTAGTATATCTCTGATAAGTACATAAATAGTAAACTGAAAACATACTTACTTATTTTTAGTTTAAAATAAGCTTACTAATAGCACACTTGCATAAATGTCTTTTTTGTAAGGGCACTCACCAACATTTTTTTTCTCCCAAAAAACAATATTTTATTCAGAATTTCAATAGATGCCCATTAATGTATGGTTCACATTTCACCCTTCATAAAGGCACAACAATCTGCAAGTTTTTAAGAATTTTGTTTAAAACAAATGTTTTACATTTAATGTTTTCACACTTGATTATCATGACAAGCATTTTGTACATATTCAAGATTGGAGATCTTTTATATCTTGAAACTAAGACAGCTCTTGTAAGTTAGAGTTGAGAGCCTTATCCAAAAACAAGGCTGGGATTGCAGCCAACAAACTTCTCGAAATAAATATATTTTTATCTGCTTTTTGTCTAATTCTTTTTCTCCCAAAGATTTTTGTAGAGAAACATCTGTGACAAATTTGATACATAAATGAAACAATAATGAGAATCAGCATTAAGGCTCCTGAGGTATGAGCAACCCCTGAATACTAACATTTTCCTGTGCGAATGTGTGCGCGAGTGTGTGTGCATGTGCATAAATTTGGCATCTAAGAGGGCACAGAGGACAGTAATGAGATTGCTGTCTGTCAGTTCCCCTTCTTCTGCATGTCTGCATGTAGATTGTCGGAGACTGAGTGTAGAGATTACATTTTTGAGTGACTGAATTGCAGTAATTTATTTCAGCCTATTCAGTTAAGTGATTCATTCAGATTCGTCCACTGATTAGTTCAGTTGCATGATTTGTGCAAATTTGCAGCCTGATTGTGCCAACAGACAACAAACAGCTTGAACAGTTTACAATAACTAATAATCATCGCTAAACCAGGTATAACCAAGCCCATGCTGCTGCACTGAAACACTGATATCTCCAGTTCGGTCTGAATGTGAGACTCATTAAATGAGTGAAAGAATTTTAAGTGAAGGAACTTGATTGACCTGCTGCATGATCTTCACTCAGTAAACTGAATTAAACAAGAATTGAGGGAATCTTGCTCATGAACCATTCTCATTTGCATTACACAATTCATCCATGTGAACTATAGAAAATCATCATACCCCGTTGAAATGGTTACCGTTTTTTGTCTTACAGCCACAAATTGCATTTATCACTTTACTTTAATTACTCACTCACTTTAGTCAATTAAGGACCTTCACCTTCTTATCCTTAGGCCTTTTTCTCTTTTTCTTTGGTAATATGTTCAGGGTCGTTGTCATGCTGGAAGGTGAACCACAATTTTTCCTCAAGAATTTAGGTGCGTTTAGCAGCATACATTTTCCCTTCAATCCTGAACAGTCGCCATGCCCCTGCAAAAGAAAAACATGCCCACAACATGATGTTGCCACCACCATATAATAGGTATACTGATAACTATGTGGCTGAGACCTGTAAAGGATTTTAATCCCAGGGTGGAGCAGCCTGGGCCCTTTCTCTTTGGAGTCTGCATGTTCTCCCCATGTCCGTGTGGGTTTACTCCAGGTACTTCAGTTTCCTCCCACATTCCAAAGACATGCGTGTTTAGTGTGTATGTGTATATCTCTATGTAACCTTGTGTGTGTTGTTGAAATGGCCACTGATGCTGATGGCGATATTAAATAAAAACCAAATGAACAAACAAGAGATCTGTTTGGGTATTGTGCTGTGTTTGCTTTTATAACATGTAGTGCTTAGAAAGACCATGTTGCCATACAGGCCACCTTTGTGTAAACCTTGAGAGATTATTATCCTGTGCACAGACTATAATCCAATTTCAGCCATAAAGACTTGTAAGTCCTTCAAAGTTGCCACTTTCCTCTTGGTAGCTTCCCTGATCAATATCCTTCTTGTCACTCATCCAGTTTGGAGGACGGCGTAATTAAAGCATGGCGTTAGTAATGCCACAGGCTTTGCAATTTTTAAAGTTACTCTGATAAAGCTTCTGAAATCATTATGTATTCTTCTCCTATTTTGTGCCTTTCACCAGCTGTATCTCGGAGCCTTTTTAAAGCTTCTTTCCAAAACATGGTGAATTTTTTTTGTTACCATGAACCTTTAGTTGTAGGATTTTCAAGAACCAGCAGTTAATCAAGACCAATACAGGTATGCGCTGTTAATGTCCGTCCAATCAACGTCCATTCAGTTTGACAACAGAGGTCATAAACATTATAATAAATAATGATAGGAAATAAAAATCTGTCTTTTAACTCCAGACGTTGCAGCCATAAAGAACTGGTCACCTCAACAGTCAGTCAATGCTGCGGATCCACGAGCAGAAGCAGGAGTTAAAGAGCAGACGTCTGTCGTTTGGAGGGGGATGTTCCCACAGTGTTAGAAAGATCTGACATTTATCTTGTGGCAATATTTTCTTGGTCCACGTAAGAAAAACAATTTTTTTTTACAGAAACTTTCTTTAGAAAAACCAAAACAGTATAAAGATTGTAGTTAAACTGTGCATACCTCTGCCTCTGATGTCAGAAGAGGCCCATTACCCTGGTGTGTAATCTGTGAAGGTGGTTATGTCAAAGCAAGTTTCTCGTTCATGTCCTAAAGATTTGCTAACTTAAAGCACAAAGCATAAATGAATGGAGTGATTCCTTTTCCTTCGATACATACAGCTGACCCCTAATGGCTACTTGCTGATTTGCTTGATGCTTGACTTCATCAGTCTTGGATGTAATCCTAATGAGTGCAGTTGCAAAGCCCATCACATGTAGCTGAGATGAATGAAAGACTTGGTGACCAATATCAATTTGTTTTCCTCATTCAAAATGAATGGAATTTATCTTTTGACAGAGGGTAACAACAGACACTTCAATGTGTCTCTTCGCCTCAGTCAGATAGACACCAGCTCTGTTGCCTGCTCTCTGCTAGGGTTGGATTTTCTTTCTTTTTCTTCACTCTGAGCCTCTGACAAATATAAATATTGCATCAAGCCTCAGTGGAGGACAAAACAGTCCAAGTAATAAAGACCAAATCAAATAAAAGAAAGAAGTTGATGATGTAAGTGGTGAGGTGTTATAAAACCATTTCTGATAATATTACATGTAATGCCATGCTTGGTTCCCTGAAATGTCTTGTGCTCCCTGTCTCTCTCTCTCATTCACCCATCCTCCCTCATCACTGGTGGAGCCCCTTCTCTTTCAGATATGAAGCAGCACTGCAAAGCTTTGTAATGAAATACACTCTGTTTCTGTGACTCCTAACCAGGCTTAGCGAAGCTGAAACATTTAAAGTGCCTTAAAGCACAATAAGACTGTTTGTTGTGACAGAGAGAAAATGGCTGTTGCTTGCTGTTGACATTGAGTTTCTAATATGATTGTACCTAGGTGATTCCAGGTGGTCATTTTATCTCGGCCGGGATTAAAACGGTGCTTCTTTGAAACGTCACGTCAGATCACAAACGCATTCTGCTGAAATAAGCAAAACAATCTCATCCAATATTTCCATTCAGAGCCACTCACAATGGAAATAATACAGTGTTTGCATAGTCAAACAGACAGTGAGTCGGATCAGACTGCTAGGCTTGGACTAGTTTGCCTCCCTGTGATATGAGTCATATGGTGCAACAATTTCAGTGTGCTATGTCTGTTCTACTTTGTGGGTGGTCAATTTTGCAACTCTACAAGTCTACACACAGAATGTCTTCCATTATGTTTAAATATAATAAAGCATTACTGTCAGCTAATAAAGTGGGCCTAATTAATTGCATAATTAATAAGTACTATTAATCATAGTAATTAATTCAAATTAATTTGATCCTGATGGATTCTTTTTGAAGCAGATGGATTCTTTTAAACAAATAGAAGGTTAGCTATATACATTAAAAGCATTCAGAAGTACATCCATGTTTTCTAGAGCCCTGATCAGTTTCCCTGGAAAGTTCTGGGGTGCAATTTCAATTCCCGCTACATTTGGAAATGTTCCCTGTCAACAAATCAAGGTACATTTAGTACATGGAACTAATGTCACTATTCTGTCTTAGAGATAAATATGCCAAAGTGACCTATCATTTCTTTTTCTGAACCAAACTGAGATATAAGATTATATCGGCAGTGTGATTTAGGGATAATGCTAAATATTTGAAGTATTTGCCCAGACTCTATACAGTGTATGTCTATAAGTTACAGTGTCCTGTGAGTTATGAAACAAAGCATATATAGGTGTGCACTGTTTAACGACCGAAAATGGACATTGACTAGACATTACCATAGTCACATAGTCTTTTTAGGCTGTATGTAAATACAAATATTATGAAGCACCCAGATAGAAATGTTGGACTGCTGCAAAACTCGGCATGCAGTTATGTTGCAGGCAGATATCTAAATTATTACAGATGTGGTTTGATTAGACACTGTGTCTTGCTACAAGAGGGCGTAAAAGTGCTTCCAAGCTGCTCTATAAAAAGGTTCTCAAGGCTACTTTTGGGTGGTGTACCTCTTATTGAAAGGTTATTGACTGCTAAATATGCCTCTACAATGCACTCGAAGACATTTTGTTCAGCTGTCAGACTTTGAGAGGGGGCGCATCATTGGACTAAGGGAAGCAGGATGATTGTTATTTTGGTTAATGAGTGTTTAAAGGGTATTTTCACATAAATACTGTATTCAAACGATGCATAAATGCATCAGTGAAGCCACTGAAACACGAGTAGAATGCTACCATCTACACAGCATTCCTAATGCCACCCCATTTTTTATTTATGGAAATTCACAAGAATTATAGACAATAAAATAATGTACTGTTATGACCTGTCTAGGCCCTGTCTAAGGGAAAGCCGTAACACTTGGTGGATAATATGGTGGACCTCACACTTTTGTTTGATCGAAGTCAAATGCACTTTTTCAGTCAAAATGTCTGCGTTCTAAGCAATAATAAATAAATAAATAAATGTATTACATGCACTAAATAGATTAGAACTAGGACTCTCAGATTTAATATTTTTTTCACTATTTAAGGCTTATCAATTTTGCTTTATGTACGATTAACTAAATAAATATATCTAATTGCTGTGTCTCCCTGTAAACATATTGGCAATCAGTTAATCACCTCTCTGGAAGAGACCTGTGGAGATGCTAACGATATCCATCATTCAGATGAACTGAAGTCAAAATTGATTAAAGTAGTCATTTACAATCTGTCTTGTTGCACTATGTCACGAAAGTTAGTTTGTGTCTGTCAGGTTCAAATTAATTTTCCATGCAAGAGTGAGCTTTGAATTATTAATCTTGCCATCCCTAGAATGACTTTTAGCTTGTTTTCTTTAAACAACGTCCTCATAGACTCTGCAATCAACATCATTTATGTAAACAAACCTAAAAGAGGCAGATATATTGATGGGCCAATAGCAATATAGGCCTGCTGACTTCTGATATGTATCCTTGAAAAGACCCTGAGGCTGACAGCATGCCTTCTCATCTCTATCCTGGCATCATGACAGATCCGTTGGTTAACATGTTGAGAAGGCAAACAGGACCCTGCTGTGGTGTGGCAGCCTCCTGGGGCACTGTGCCCTGGGGCATGACCTGATTTGGCATGCCTGTCACATTTGTCACTTTTGTCCTGCTCCAGGCAAATATGCCAGAGCTCAGCTCATTACTGCCAACCACAGACTCACTTGTAACGTAGCAAATCATCAGATTGTGTTCTTGACAGTTACTGTTAATGAACTTTCTGTGTTAGTCCCTAATCAAAGAATTAAAAGGTCTGTAATCAGATGAAAGATGGTTTGCACTTGATTTTGCAGTTCCACAGACGTTGATGAGAGGCTGCATAAAAGTACGTACTTACAAGTGAATACTTACAATGTGAAGCTCGTTCCATGATTTGCTCATTAATAATATTAATGTGGCAGTGACTCTATCTTCCTGATGCACTGTTGAGAGTAGACCATTAAAATCCCATAGGTTGATCCATACAAGTGCGCTTGTCATTAATGTCCCTTGAAGCAGTGGTGCTGATGCTTTGTCTTTGAGTTTCCCTGTGTGAAATTAGGTAGATGTTTTCTTAAAAAAATGCTCTGGACAGACTTGCTTCCTTGCTAATATTATCTCCATATTAACCCAGGACAGGTGCATTGTTTATAAAACCTTTTGAAATGGTGCCATTCTGAACATGATAGCATTATACTTTTGGATTTCAGAAAGGAATTTTGGTTTGACATTAATCAATGGTCTCAGATTGGATGTCAGCATAGATATTAAACAGGCAATAACTTCTGTTGATAAGGTATTATCAACGAGACTGTGGTGACCTAGCGGTTAAGGTACTGGACTGTGGACCAAAAGGTCTAGGGTTCAAATCCCACCTCTACTAAGCTGCCAGTGTTGGGTCCTTGAGCAAGGCCCTTTAACCCACAATTGCTTGGACTGTAAGACTGTATCAATTGTAAGTCGCTCTGGATAAGGGCGTTTGCTAAATGCTGTAAATGTAAATGTATTACAACACTTTTCATCATTTACTAATAATATTCTTCAGAGATAAACAAGTAGGCAGATTAATTGTTGTTTCTCTTTTCCATATAAAGATTGTAACAAGTGCTCCTGACAGGTATTCCTGGAACTGAAGCTGGCAGAGGTGTTACCTGGTGGACATGATCAGGAATAGAATCTTGGCAGCCCTCAGTAGCACTTTAGTGCATCTGCCACCCTTGTGCACTCCTGTCACAATTCAGTTCAACACCTTCACCACCTAGAGGCAGTACAGCTGATGGGGTGTATATGTTGGGGAGACTAGATGTAGTGCTGCTGTGTTTTGAGAGAGGGTAGAGAATTTTACACCATCTGAAATTCACCAGCTACAACAGTACAGTAGGAATGCAGTGTTATCAGGTGTTCTTGCCTTAGTGTAATTGAGCAGGGTGAAATTAGTTTGACATCTGTCGCTGTTTACCATCAACCCCGCTTCCTTGCTACAACATGATTACTTACATTTCCGCCAAAGAATGAATGTGTTACTGTATTAATGTTTATAACTCACTTCCCTCCCTCCATAGTCCACCAAGCAACCACCTAGGGAGTGCCTGTTCCTGTCCCTCTCCCAGCACCTCAGTGATGATTGATGAGGCTTCACACAGTTATGAAACAGACAACATCATTTTCAGGCACCCGGAGGGAAAAAAACGAAATACTTACAAAGCCTCAGGAACTGGTTATGAGCGAGTATTCAATTATTTTTATTAGAAATTTCAAATTGACAGGATGCTGTCACGTCACTGTCATGTCTGCATATGCATCTCTGTATGCTGGGATGTACATATAGTACTTTAGATATGTTGTCTGAGCAATGGTATAATGAGCATATTCTCGATGATTGAGCCCAAAAATTTCAAACCTATGTTTGTCATTCTATAATAATATAATAATTTTTGTGAGCATTAGTGTGTATATATATATATATATATATATCTATATATATATATATATATATATCTATATATATCTATATATATAGATATATATATATATATATATAGATATATATTGGCCTTTTCGTCCTGTTCCCCTTGTGAAAAAGTGGTTTCTTGCCTGCTACTCTTCCAAAAAGACCATTGCTGATCAAGGTTCTTCGGACTGGACTGACAAGAGTCAACTTGATGAACTTGGCTATCCTGATGAAGCTATTGCTCAAGTGTAAGGGGAGGTTCACGCTGTTTTTTTAATAGTGCATACCAATTTCTTGTATTTTCTGGCTGTATTCTATTCTACTAAAGGAGAAACACACACTTCTATATAAATATATACATATACATATA
This sequence comes from Ancistrus triradiatus, assembly GCA_025084515.1. Lineage (NCBI taxonomy): Eukaryota > Metazoa > Chordata > Actinopteri > Siluriformes > Loricariidae > Ancistrus > Ancistrus triradiatus. The sequence goes on along the minus strand of JAJAGP010000725.1, from coordinate 65,329 downwards.
TATATATATATATATATATATATATATATATATATATATATATATATATATATATATATATATATATATATATATAATGTGTGTGTGTGAGCATTAAACAGTTGCTCAAACAATGGTATAGACGGTAAGACTTTTGCTATATTCAAGGAAATGTTTGACTTCCCATGACTGCCCTTCAGACAGTTCAATTATTCTGAACCCATGTTTGATCAAAATAAATTTAAAGGACCTTTGAGAAGGCATGAATCTGGATATGGCTGCAAGAGCACTTTAAGAAATGGGTGTCCATCAGTGAAAGACAAATTGTCTACAAATAGAAGAAATCCAGGATTTTCATTACTTTCCCAGAAGTGTGTCCTACAAAGATCACACTAAGAACACAAAGTGCAATGCTCAATGAGTTATAAAAAGAACAGTAACAGTAAAATAAATCTTTAGAAACTCTATCCTCATACTGCATGTCCACTGTAAACAACACACAGCAAAATGTGTAGTTGGAACAAACCCACTGCTCTTTAACAGTAATCATCTGGATGTTATAAGTACACAAAACTATTGAAAAATAAAACATCTGAGCAACAAATCATTATCCTCATATCTCATTCTCTATGAAACATGATGGAGGGAGCATCAAGGTTTGCATCTGCTTTATACATGGGCAGCTGTGTTACTTTGTGGCTTGGGCAGTTATTTGATAACTATTGTTCCATAATTTAATCCCTGTTTTTCCTTGTCAGGGTCACGGGTTCTCTAGCTCTTATCCCTGGAGGACACTTGCAGGAATAGGTAGGGGTTACTGTTGGAGCATAAGGACATGATCCTTGAGTGGCGTCCTCTCCCTCAGGCACAGCCAAACATGTCTGCAATTGATGTTGATTCGGCCAGATGGCATCGTTGGGACTTGACCTGGTTCCCTACAGTGGTGGGCTAGTGTATTAGACTGCTCGGATGCTCCCATCCGAGTGTCATCATATAACTAATATTATGTATTCTAAATTGGTTTGCCTATTTTGTTAGCTGACTTCAGTGAAGACTAGTTTGGCAAGTCCAAAGAGTTCGTAAACTTTTTCTTGCACCAGTGAGTGTGTTTACTGACTTGTCAGTAAGGAGGTATTTGTGAAATACTGTTTTTTACAGTGTACTTTGCTAGACCTGGTAAACGAACTTGGGCAGAGCAATGTTGGAGAGCTCATATTAACATTTGTTATACTAAACACTAGCATTTTCATTACATCATCATTGGTACAAAAGCAAGCTGGATCTGGCTATGGCTAATGAAAAGTTAACTATGTATGCAATGCTGTTTTAAATCACTGTAACTGGTGCCAGAGACACTGCTGCTTTAAAACACCCACATTTTCTTTGTAAAAGGGATCTTAAATAACAGTTTGAAAGTGTTTGCATTTTTATAATGGCAATGTGATTTGGTTTAGAAAATATAATACTGTGTATTCTCACACTGGTTTGTCAAAACAGTAGTAATACAGGATAAACCATATTATAGAAGATTTGTAGGAACTGCCAGGTCTGCCTTTATTTATTTAATTGTGTTTTTACAGAAAATTGTGTGTAACTTTGGAACTTTGACCAGCTCATCTAATAGCCCAGGATTAAGCGGTTAGGAAAATGAATGGATGGATGTGTACATGTAATACATTTTAAATGTTTAGGCTCTCTGAAAACAATTCAACCAAGTTTATTTTTTGAACAGAGCTTGGGAAATTTGCATATTTAGTCCAGCTAAGGGTGGGCGATCTGGCAAACATGTATCATAAGCCTGGATCCCAAACGATGTTATTTATCATGTTTTTTAATGGTGGTTTTCAAGACAAATTTGCAGGATACTGAAGAGAGAAACCAAACTAATTTCCCTGCTGAAAAAGCAGGGCACCACTAAAGAATAGGGACAACAGAGACCACTTCACTAGTAGCTAGTAGAACGTTTTTACACAAAATATAGCAATGTGCACTTCAACAAAATGTGAATGTGCAACCTTATAAAACTTATCTTAAGAAAAAAGTAAAGCTGAGTAGCTGAGTATTTAGTAGTGCAGCTGATGACATGTTAAACAAAAATGTAAATAATAGCATAGCTAATGTGTATGTATAAAAGTATAGCTTTATTATTTTTTCTATAGTCATTCCCTCCTTAGTGCTGCTAATAGCATTGGGGCAGTGGAGGTGGTACCTTTAAATTTTTATTTTATTTTTTTTCCTTTGGAGAGTGGCATGTGTGAGACTGAATCCAGGAGTGACTCTGAAAGTATATTAACACTGCTTGTTTAAAAGTTTCCAGACATTTATGTAGGTACATGCACAGGCTTTGGTTTGGTTTGGTTTAAGTTTTTTTGACTTTGCGGTGGAAATTTGATAATACACATGAATACACATTCAGCAGAAAGCATATTCTGAGTTTTGAATTTCAATATTTCCCTGGGCAAGTGATACGCAGTACGATGACTGGGCTGACTGACCTGAGCAGCAGCGTCAATGGGCTAACCACTTTCAGTTTCACTTTCAATACATAATTCAATAAAATACATGATATATTCAACACTTTTACAATATAGGCTTTGTGTAAGTGATTTTACCCAACTGTAGGTTAATGTAAGTGTTTTAAGCACTACATTCCTCTTTCTCCTTGATTTTCCTGTAAATTGAGGAGCACTTGTATGTTATTGGAAAGAAAGAATTTGCCAAAAAAGTACATATCAAGCATGTTGTAATTTGCCTCATTTCTTTTTTTTTTGCTAGACCTGCTTAGCATGCTAGCTACTGTGCCAACAATGGTAAGAGGCTGGTCTGCAGTTGGCTGTTCAGCAAAGTAGGTAACTCGCTAGGTAGGCAGTTTGACCAGCAAGCATTCAGCTTTAGCTGGACAAAAATAAAACTTACCTGAAGGTCATTCTTCAACCTGTAAGTGGAGTCTTTGTGGAAGACAGCTTTTTTCCTGGAAAGTAGAAGTAACACTGCACTATAATAATGTGGTGTCCTTTGACCTCTATAAATGTGAAATGTTCCTTGAATTTCCAGGACAGATTCTACAGGCTACACTGCGTATGTGGCCTACAGTGGTGCAGATACACTTTGGTAATTTAGTTTAAAGTAGTGGTTCTGAGAAATTAGTGATGCCTTTAGAATTTCAGAGTGAAGAATGTGGGCTTAATGTTGAGGAGGTTAATGGGGAGATGCGTTGGTTCAGGCAGGGACGGCCATCGCCGTGGTGGGTCAGTAAGAACATAGTAGAGCAAATATACGCTCTCTTAATCCGTTATTCAATCCAGTTGAACTACTGGGTTTGGTATACACAGGTATCTGTATACAGGGACTGTCTAGGATGGGTGTTGGGTTGTGTGTGGAATAAAGAAACAAATATACAATACATATAGTAAATGATAGTATATAATGAAAAGGTATTCTCACTAATAGTGATGTTTTACTTGTATAGCTAGTAAAATTGACTATTAGTAACTGCTAAACTTCAGGTCTCTGGGCATTTGTCATGCACAAATATGGCTTCAAAAGAGATGGAAGATATCAGATGGAAGTCAAACTTCAGCAGACTCAAGCTTTCTGTGCTAATAGTTTACATATTTCAAAAAGGGAAAATAAGAAAAAGTGGTAGAGAAATCTAAACATAGTTAAACCTGAAATCCTAACAAGAAAAGCTGATAACCATGTGTTGCCAAATAAACAATGTTGTAGACATGCAGAAGACAAAAAACAAACATAATTTAGAGCTCAAATGTCATCACTGTAGCTTAATGGGAAGTGATGAATTGCAAATTATAGCAAATTCACACTGCAAGCATATTTTATGGTTTTCTTTTTGGAGAATAGTCCAGCTTCCTACCACAAACTATTTATTCCTTAATTTAATATGTTGTTACAGGTTTCAGTTATTTTGTTCACCAATTGTACAACCAAATGGTCTTGTCATTTTGTGACCTACTATGCAGTTTGGGATGAAGCCAAAGATAAGAAATGGTGTCTGCAGTTTCGTGGAATTGTTCAGACTTTATAGGTGTTATAATATAAACATCAATCTTGTTTGAGTCTGTCATGTACAAGGGAGTCTCTTGCAAAATTATAGCTTTATATTTGCAAAAGTGTATCTAGAGTGACAAACTGTAAACTTGACTAAAGCCTATGAATAAGGCAAACACAAAAGATATCAGTAAAGAAATGCATGCTTGCTGCCACCTTGAATTGCAAACCTTTACACTTAATAACAAAATATGTTGATTTAATGGTTTAATTGTGTTTTAGTGTAACATCTTGTCTGCAGATCCTTTAGATAGAATGTGTATCGTCTATGCAAGTGATGTAAGAATTCTTAAGGCAAGACTATGCCCAGACTCCACTGCATCATGGCTGCTGGTTCATTAACTCCTGTGTCAGCCATCACTATGGGAATGAATGGGCTGTGTTGGAATACATAAATCTTAAAGTACATCACTCTCTGTCAGGGCACAGAGTCAAATTCCTTCATAAACTGTCTTAATCCTCTCCCCTCAGTGGTGAATCAAATCACTTCTCTTGACCCTAAACTTATTTTCAGGAGTTTAAGGCAAGCACATTTTAAAATGCCATAGATAAGTGACCCAAGGTCAAGCTAAGCCTTGAATTTGCTATCCTTGATTTGTACTATCATATGGTGAACTACCTTCTATTCTAAATAGGAGCATGTACCAATTTCTAAGGGGGAAAACATTAATTGTACATACACATTTATATACATATTGTTCAAAATAGAAATGTAATCAAATATTTAGGGTTTGAACACTGTTAACCATTTCGCTGTATTGTAGTGAAGCTACATAGGGAATATGTTTTTAGTGTGTGATGAAATTTGTATTTGTACAATTCAAAAGGCAATGGAAAACTGTTGATCAGTCCTGCGCACCAGCTTGGAGGAATTTTAGCCCATTCCTCCGTACAGAACAGCTTCAACTCTGGGATGTTGGTGAATAACTGCTCACTTCAGATCCTTCCACAACATTTCGATTGGATTAAGGTTAGAACCTTGACTTGGCCATTCCAAAACATTAACTTTATTTTTCTTTAACCATTCTTTGGTAGAATGACTTGTGTGCTTAGGGTTCGTTGTCTTGCTGCATGACCCACCTTCTCTTGAGATTCAGTTCATGGACAGATGTCCTGGCATTTTCCTTTAGAATTCTCTGATATAATTCAGAATTCATTGTTCCATCAATGATGCCAAGCCGTCCTGGCCCAGATGCAGCAAAACAGGCCCAAACCATGATACTAATGCAGTGTTTTCCTTTCTCCAAACATAACGCTTTTCTTTTAAACCAAAAAGTTCTATTTTGGTCTCATCCATCCACAAAACATTCTTCCAATAGCCTTCTGGCTTGTCCACATGATCTTTAGCAAACTGCAGATGAGCAGGAATGTTCTTTTTGGAGAGCAGTGGCTTTCTCCTTGCAGCCCTGCCATGCACACCATTGTAGCTCAGTGTTCTTCTGATGGTGGACTAACATTAGTCAATGTGAGAGAGGCCTTCAGTTGCTTAGAAGTTACCCTGGGGTCCTTTGTGACCTCGCTAACTATTACACGCCTTGGTCTTGGAGTGATCTTTGTTGGTCAACCACTCCTGGGGAGGGTAACAATGGTTGATGGTTGAAGTATTCAGTATCAAGTATGTGTGAATTTCTTCTATTTGCACACAGTCTTTCTAACTGTGGATTGGTGGAGTCCAAACTCTTTAGAGGTGGTTTTCAAACTTATTCATAAGCATCATCAACTCTCTTCCTGAGGTCCTCAGAAATCTCCTTTGATTGTGTCATGATACACTTCCACAAAGATCTGTTCTGAAGAGCAGACTTTGATAGATCCCTGTTCTTTAAATAAAACACACACACTCACACTCACACCTGATTGTCATCCCATCGATTGAAAACACCTCTAATTTCACCTTCAGATACTTCAGATACTTCACATACTTTTGCCATTCACTAGTATGTAATATGGGATCATTTTCTCCAATAAATAAATGACAAAGTATAATATTTTTGAGTCATGTTTAACTGGATTCTCTTTATCTACTTTTAGGACTTGTGTGAAAATCTTATGATATCTTATGTCATATTTATGCAGAAATATAGAAAATTCTAAATCTTTCAAGTACCACTGTAGAGACTGACAAAAACAAATCAACCTCCTTTCCTGCACCATTTGGTCAAAAATACGTAGACACACCTACAATGCATTCAGAAAATCTTCAGACCCTTTCATTTTTTCTCATTTTGTTATGTTGAGGCCTTGTGCTAAAATAATAAAAAAAAGTTTCCCTAAACAATCTGCACTCAGTATCCCATAATGAGAAATTAAAAGCAGAATTTTTGACATTTTTGCATATTTATTAAAAAGGAAATACAAAAATTTCACTTGAACATATAAGTATTTAGGCCCTTGATACTTGAAAATTTATGGGGGCTTCCATTTTTCTTGATTATCCTTGAGGTGTTTCCTCACATTGATTGGAGTCCATCTGTGGTAAATTCAGTTGATTGGACATGATGCAAACCTGTCTATATAAGGTCTCACAGCTAACACAGCTAGGGATTGTATGAAGGCACATCTGGAGAAGGCTACAAAAATAATTCTGTTACACTGAAAGTTCCCAAGAACACAGTGGGCTCCATAATTCTTAAATGGGAGAAGTTTGGAACAACTAGAACTTTTCCTAGAGCTGCCAAATCCCCCACCCACTAAATTAAGTAGTTTGGGAAGAAGGGCCTTGGTAAAAGAGGTAACGAAGAACCCAATGATCATTTCGACTGAGCTCCAAAGATCCTGTATGCAGATGGGAGAAAATTCCAGAAGATCAATCATCATTGCAGTACTCCACCAATCTGGGCTTCATGGCAGAGTGGAAAGACAGAAGCCTTTTCTCAGTAAAATACACATGAAAGCCTGCCTTGAGTTTGCAAAAAAACACCTAAAGGACTCTCAGACTGTGAGAAATAAGATTCCATGAACCAAAATAAATATTTTTGACCTCAGTTCTAAGTGTCAAATTTGGAGGAAATCAGGCACTGCTCATCACCTACGCAATAACATCTACAGTGAAGCATAGTGGTGGCAGCATCATGCTGTGGGGGTGTTATTCAGTGGCTGGGACAGGGAGACTGGAGTTGGGGAAAACTGAATGAAGCAAGTAAAAGAGATATTCTTAAGGAAACAGTTTGGGCTGAAGGTTCACCTTCCAGTGAGACAAGGAGTAGCTTAGGGTGAACTCTGTGAATGTTCATACTTGCTGCTCACAAGTTCATAATATGGAGTCTTTGTAGAAACCGGTGGCAATATAATGTGACTGATATAACACAATGCAGTATAACACCTTTATTCACTTCCATCTCTCCAAACTAGTCTGTCAATTACATGCCCTGCACTTCTAAAACCTTCCTAAGTCCCTAAAGAAGTTACTTGGCTGTCTTGAACAGAGCCCTGACCATAACTCCAGTAGACACATTGTAGATGAAGTGGAGTGACAACTAGGGTTTTTCCTGCATAAAGAATCTGACTCTGTACCTCACAGTCATGTTCAAAAATGTAGTCTTAAATGTAAACCTAGAATACATAAACAATATGTATGTCCATCCATACTTGCAGTATTCAAGAAACGGCCATTTCCAAGACAACAGTGCTGCAAACTTCTAATAAAATGCACTTTACTTTCTCAAGTTTCGAGTTTAAGAGTCAAGATGAAAAAATAAACAAAGGAGGGCAGTGTTCTATCTTTTATAAAATTGTGCTCTGGAGCCCTATAAGGTGAATATCATTTTGTTTAAGTATAGGAAAGAGAGGAGCTTTTTCAGCCATTAGGAAGAAGAGGATAGAGAACGGCCAACGTCCAGTTGTAATAAAATCCTTCTTCATGCTATTAAAGAAGGAAAGGTTGCCCTGTTTGTGTGTGATCAGGAATCCATATTGGTGCTTTAGCGGTTTTATATATACTATATATATATATCTATATATATATAATATATCTATATCTATCTATCTATTATATATATCTATATATATATATATATAGTGGTTGAAGGACAAATTCACCTTTACACATTTTGATGAAGAAAGATGACCAGTGCTTTATGGGCTAAAGCGGATATAAAACATCAAAATATTAGCTGGCAGGTCACAGAAGAACCCTGTGACTGTACATAGAAATTATTTGCTGAGCTTAGGTTTATGGGTACTATGTCAGGCTATACACTGGATCAGGGTCAGGTGAGCAAAGGCCAAAGACAAAATTCACCCTGTAAATTCTCACAGTTACAGTTGGTCCAAGTGGAGGCTAATGACTAAGAGGGAATTTGAGTTAATTGCAAGCAAGTGTGCTCTGACAAAATGAGTTCATACAAAGCTAAGAATTTTGAATTGATATCTGATCAAGGTATAGGTTTTGTCAAAGGCAAAATCAGTATTATTTCTATAGCACTTTTTAAATGGAGCATTGTCTCAAATCAACTTTATAATTTTCCATTAACTTGTATTATCTAAGGCCAAGCCCAAATTGAGCAAGCCTAGGGCGACAGTGGCAAAGAAGACTCCCTAAAACTTAAAGGAACAAATCTGGGGAGGACCAAGACCATATTGTTATAGAATGCTGTTCATGTTGGAGGAGGTGCACAGAACTTCACTTACAGTTACTTCTATCCAGGGGTGTTCCAGGAGTAATTTAAAATTTTTGCCAGTACTACTACCACTACTTCATCTCTTCATATTGTTCACCATCCATTGGCATCATGTCTAACAAAATGTACAGTTTATTACTGAATTATTTAAGGAATACAAGACTAACAGAGAGAATTGTTTTTATTTTACTTTTTTGTATTTATTTTCTGTCAAGCTCATTTCCACACTTCAGTCCAATACAGATACCATACATATGATTCCCCTGAACTGCCCTGACTCGCCTGCCTCACATTCTCTTCAAGCTTTAATGGTATTTGAACGGTGACTGAACTTGAGTAAGATATGTTACTTGCTAATACATAACCAGACTCCATATTAAAAGCAAATCATAATTTCTGCAGTTTCCCTTGGGATTAATAATTAATAATAATAATAATTAATAATAAGTTCTGTCCACCTATTACACACAATTAAAATTCTACAGTATTTATTTAACATTTTCTTCAATAGTTATGTTGTTTTTTTCCCCATCTTGTCTCAGTAAACTTCTAGACACTGTTAGAAGTAAAACCTACGCTTTCACATTTAAGGCAAACAAGCCTGCAGTCTGTTTCCCTATGTTGGACAGGAAATGACAGAACCTCCACCCAATTATTCAGTTATATTCACCCTATTTGTTGTTCAATTTAGATAATTGCTTATTTAATATTCAATGGTTGTTCACTGAAATGTTTGTTATTTTCTAAGTAGTGCTCTATGTAGGGAATGTGTGTCATTTGATACAGGACTCTTGTCAAGTGTCAGACTGAATGTACTGGCTAACTTGGCAACCTAGCTAACCAAAAAAAAGATTCTGAGTCTTGTTTATTTTTTTATTATCGCGGGTCTTTGTTTTTTTTTCTGATTGTAACTTGTCTTGAATATGGCAGCTGCTCTCCCATCTTTCCGATACGCGGGACCGGACCGTTCCAGCTTTACTTTCATCCCTGCTTCTATCTGAATAGAGGGAGATCTTGAGGTGACAATTTGAGGTTTGGATGAATGTGTTCTATTGGACTCAGATCCAGTGACTGACAAGGCCACTGAAGATCACTGAGCTTATTGTCATGTTCATGAGACGATTTTTGTTTTATGACATGGTGCATTGTCATGCTGAATGTACCCATCAAATTAACATTTGCAGCATTTAGCAGACACCCTTATCCAGAGCAATTTGTATATTATGACCATGAAGTATGCACATAGTCAGCAATTGATCAGTTTTTAGGTGCCCAAAGAGTGCCAGCCTAAAGTCTGCCAAGAAAGCCTTCCCCACACCATTACACCACCTTGATGATTTAGAGACAAGTAATGTTGAGACAAGGCATTTTGGGTGTATGTATGTATGTATATATATATATATATATATATATATATATATATATATATATATGTGTGTGTGTGTGTGTGTGTGTGTACACGCTGTTGTAACTCATCGACCTCAAAATTCAATGTCTTATGCATGCTGAAATGCTTTTCTGCTCTCCACAATTGTACAGAGTGGTTATTTGAGTCAGCTTAAACAAATCTGGTCATTCTACATTGACCTCCCTGTCAGGATGACCCCAAGAAATAAGGACTCAACTACAATTCAAAATTAGGTAAGTACGCACGAAGTTTAGTAATGTTGAGGAATTTTAATGATATAAGCAGTCCAAAAATAATAAGACAAAAATAGCAACTATCTATGGAAAATATTAGATGGGAGTCCCAGCAAAGCAATAATAATGAAAAACCCATAGAAATCCAGCACAGGAAACACTCTCATAGGGGAAATGCTCAGAACCAGTATAAAGAACTCTCAGCACAGAAACTACAAAACTCTCTATTCAGTGATAGCAGAAACATCTGCAGCAGGAACCAGAGTGAAAGATAAAAACACTTGTGCGATAAGGACAGCTATGGCAAAAATAAGGTTGGGGTATTGGGGAGCTAGCTTTTGTGAGAGAAGTAAGGTACATCTGCAGGTAGGGTGACAATCTGAGCACAGAGGAGGGGATGTCAGACCAGTCGGAGATCAAGTGCTGACTCTCATGATCTTGCATACACACTCATCAAGCATTTATGGGAGAACTTGAAGATGGAGCCAGTCATTCAGTAACAACACAATATGCTCTTTGTCATTTTATGAAATCATGCTGGATAACATGGATCACCAGATTTAGATTCAACACATTTATGGAGTCCCTGTCAGCTTGAGTGCACACTGTCATTACAGCAAAAGGGGAACATACCAATCATACCATACTAATCATCATATACTTTCGGCTGCTAGTGGTCACCAGAGCAGATCTGTTCACATCCAAGTTAATTGATGCTGCATTTTTAGTGGAATGAATTGACCCTTCTTAACTATGATTTGCAGTGTGCCAGTGGTACTAGATGAACTATGTGTATCTGAAAATGTACATCTGAAAGAAAAGAGGTCAAGTTACATCAGCATCTGCAAAGAAATCTAACAATACTGCCATCCTGTTTGTTGAGGAGCTTAGTTTTTCTCATTTGCAGTTGGACCGATAAGGCAACCAGTGGTTGGATATTATTTGGGTAGTGGAAACTTCTCAGCATGGCAAGGTAGTGTGTGCTCATGATCTGAAAACCAGGTGTAGTAGTGTTGCTGAAGTATTAAGCCTACAGCTGTATACTTTACAAACCAAAAATCTGAGTGTCTACACAGAAAGATCCACTGGGATCTGAAGTATTACAGGGAGCTAAAGAGCTATAAAGAGATTTCTGATTTAGAAAAGCATTACAATGAGATTACTATGGAGATCTATTCTATTACAGGGAGAGCTAAAGAAAGATCTCTGAAGTGGGTATAAAAAGATCTGAAGTGATCTGAAAAGATGATATTTAAGTTGTGTGTAAAATTAAGATACTCTTTTACAGTTTGATCTTGATAGAAAGTGGGAAAGAGAAAGTTGAATTTAGGAGACCCAGTATGGTTTCAGCCTCGGTTTGTTGGTTTTTCCTTTATTTCCCAGTTCTCAGGCAGTGAAGCCACATGGCGCAGCGATAGAGCACATGCACTGAACTATAGTCCTTCCTCTTCGGGTTCTCCCCACCGACTGGTATTCAGCCCAGCCCCCTGAGTTTGTTGGCACTGGCATTGCTTTACACCGAGGCCCAAGAAACCCCAACCAGATCTATGACAAGCTTAGTTTCAGTCTGTACACCCATGAGCTGTATCAATATGTTAGGTGTGTTTAATAAACGGTTTAGAAAACTATTATCTGTTGTGTCTGATACATCAACAAACTTGGCCTGAACACTGGAGTCCATATGCAGATTTTTGGGCTCATTGTGCTGAGGCCATCATCAGCATTTTTGAGTTCAATTTCATGTGACTGAATCCATATATCAAAAAGGCAGCACCCTGCATCCCCCAGTGACTGTGAAACTTGCTAAAAAATAACTGCAATGAATCATGTCATTTAACACTGGACCCTGATAGTATATTCCTTTCATCTGTTTTTATACACCTCAGATCACCAATTTCAGTGTGAGATTGGTTCCTAAGACTTCTATCAGGTTTGCCCGGTGCAAAAGCTGTATAATGCAAGAGTCAGAGTCTGGTGTGGTAAGAATGTCTGCCACTCTAAAAGCCCTTGGTCACCACTGGTCATATGGGGGCCTGATTTCATTAATGGATACATAGCAAAGGGCTACAGTCATTAAATGTATAACAAACTACAAAGCTGGGTCGGCTGTCAGATGTGGATGCAAATGTCTGAGGGATTGGAGGCCAGCAGGTTATGTAAAAAAAAGTCATTTTTAATACAGTTCCAACTTTTACAATGGCTTACCTGATAATACCCCCATTTAAGATTTTGTAAACTCTATGAAATGACGGTGATAAAGTTTAAACATTGATCATTGTAGGTTAAAAAATGACTGCTGTTTAGAATTCCCATGGATCCATTTGTCATTTTTTTAATTTTCCATTCGCATAGTTCTCCTCTATTTAATCAGCAGTCTATAGAGAGGCTTAATTAGCTGCAGTAACTGGTGCGTGCCTGGATTATGTCTTTTGGAGAAATAACACATTTGGTCTCATTTGGAGCAGCTTAAGGAAACAACAAGCCTCACTGACCATTAAGCACTCACTGAAACAGAGCAGGTTCTGCTGTGGTTATACACCATGGCGAAAATAGTATTGAGCAGAGTGAGCTGCTGTGTCTCTCATTTTTCCACTACTTACAGAGTTCCCTGAAAATACAATCCCAAATCAGAAAAAGTTGGGAGAATATGGATATATGGAATTTAAAATACAAAAATGCAGTGTTTCTTACACTGACTTTGACTTTTATTTCATTGCAGACAGAATGAACCTGAGATATTTCATGTTTTTTTTTCCTGGTCAGTGTCATTTCATTTGTTAATAAACATCAATTCCTGCATTTCAGGCCTGCAACACACTCCAAAACAAAAAAAAGCATTTACCACTTTGTAATGTTGTCATTCCCTCTCACAAATGTCTCACAAAAAAGACATTTTGGCACAGAGGATATCAAGCGATAGTGTTTCAGGTGTTAATTTATCCCATTCTTCCTGCAAACACACATCTTAAGGTGTGCAGTAGTACAGGGATGTTGTTGTCACATTTTTTGTTTTACAATTCTCCACACATTCTCTATCGGGGACAAGTCAGGGCAGCAGGCAGACCAGTCCAATACCTGTACCCTCTTCATGACTTTGTAATGTGTGCAGCATGTGGTTTTGCATTGTCTTGTTAAAAATGCATATACATTTTTGGTAAATATGCTGTCTTAATGGCAGCTTATGTTGCTCCAAAATTTCAGTCTACTTTTCTGCATTAATGCTACCATCATAGAAGTGTAAATGGCCTTTGCCAAGGAAACACAACCCCATGCCATGGCAGACCCTGGATTTTGGACATGTTGCCTATAACAGTCTGGATTGTCTTTTTCGTCTTCAGTCTGGAGTACATGGCAGAGACAATCCCATTTTAAGTGGTAGGTGCACCTCTGCCTCTGAGCAAGCATCGCTTCCTACCACTCCAGCTGTGGCAGTATACAGTACCAGCGAGTGTCCCTGAGACTGTTGCTTTGGTAGTCGTGGTTGCAAACTTCTTCCATTATTGCCTGGTCAATCTCACTCGAGGTTAGCTCAACTGTCTTGTCTGTCGTGATGATCGATCCCACCATTGACCCCAATGTAGCCAGAAGAACCACAAGAACCAGGAATATTGCTCATTGTTACTTTTTATTACAACTATCAACATGCACACTTAAAGCTCTTACAAGAACTGGTTGTAGCTAACAATAGGCTGACTAGACTGAGTGAGCCAGGATACTGGCTCATGGTAAACATCTTGATGAAATTTAAGTGAAACATTAAACAACCCCCCCTCATATATATATATGTATTATATATATCTTTTTTGTGCCCTTAAAGGTTCCCTTTTCACTTTCAGTTTCCATGGCTGAGTGGCAAATGGTGTTAAGCGCGTATGCCCTCGTGCTGCAGCCCAGGGCGTACGCCACATTCCTTTCGTTCATTCAGTTACTTTATTCATTTATTTATATTTTGTTTCAAGCCTTCCATCTGGAGGTAACTTCACATGGGTCCTAAAATCCCTTTTATTTTTGTTTTCATGGTTTGCTACAGCCAATTACTGGCCGTGATACGGCCAGTAATTGGACGCAGCTTTAGCTCCTGGACCCCTGTTTGGAGGTCCCCAGTCACTGCAGAAGGTGTTAGCATCTAGCCGGGTCCTGTTAGCTCTTGGGGTTCCATCCATTAACTTTGGCCAAGTTATGGACCTGGTTTGGCATTTTGACCCCACAGAGCTGCCCAGTCCCTGCTGCCATAAGCATTGGTCTCTGCCCAGGTTCAAGCTGGGGTTGGTGGTTCCCCCTAATCCTGAGGGACCAACTTTTAACCCCCCTATGCGTTCTGACCGCCCCAAGATGGAGGGTTTTCACCACCATGGGCAACGGCAAATGACCGCCAGCTCCCCTTGGGGCATTCTTTTGCTCTCTGGTGAGCTCCAGCTCCAGCTCCACCCACGGGCCGGGTCCGGCCAATTCCCATTCCTTGGTGGGATTTGCCGACCACCTGTGTTGTTAGCGCCGTCTAGCTCAGTACCTGAGCATGCCGTGCCTCTTAGCTCCGTACCTGATCCGTTAGTGCCTCTTAGCTCAGTACCTTAGCATACTGTGCCTGTTAGCTCCGTACCCGAGCTGATAGCGCCGCCGAGCTCCGTACCTGAGCATGCCATGCCTCTTAGCTCTGTACCTGAGCCGTTAGTGCCTCTTAGCTCTGTATCTGAGCCGTTAGTGCTGCCTAGCTTTGTACCTGAACATGCCGCGCCTCTTAGCTCCGTACCTGAGCCATTAGCACTGCCTGGTTCTGTACCTGAGCCCGTTGCGTCAACCTCTGTGCCACGGTCGCTTACGGCAACCCCTGCATGACGGTCATTTGCACCGACCCCTGTGTCACCTTCATTTGCACCAACCCCTGGTGCCTCAGTCGCTTTCGTTGACCTCTGTGCCAAGATCATTGTTTGTCTGTTTGCCCAGCCAGGCGACTCGCGCCGACCTTTCTCATGGGCTCGATCAGGTCTAGCCTTGTTTCTGAGCTGCCAGTGTCTGGCTCATGTTGGCCCACCCTCCTGTTTGGCCCCTATTTGCCTACTGGTGTCTTGCTCAACGTCATCTGCTCAATCCAGAGCATGTCCAACAGTCTAGGGAAGGTTCTAGTCATGCTTAGGAGCGTCACTCCTGGGGGGGGATCGCGCATTTGGTAAGGGTCAGCAGCCCCGTGGCTATCGGCTTCCTCGTGGTTCCTCTACTTCAGCCTTCATTCTCTCGAATCCATTTGGGTTCACTAGCCCCCCCCTCTCCACGATCAGGGAATTGGTGCCTTCCCGTTTCAATCGCGCCCTCGAGGGACGCTGAGCTGCGTTCAGTCTCATCCCTCGTGTTTGCGCGTCGGTTTCATGCTCCATCCAGGCTTAGCCTCGCACTGCCGTGTGTCCTTTTCACGCTCTGCCAGGACGGAGTACCATAAATCGCCTCGCGCATGTGCGTCCGTCTCACACTCCGCTGTACGGAGTATCATGCTTCACCTCACGCAGCCTTCAGGGATTGTAGAGAATACCCCAAGGTATTCACACAGCATGCCACGCCCTCTGTCTCTCACTCAGTGGCTTTAGTCTGCGCATGTGCAGGCTATGAGAGAATGAGTGCGAGCACTCCTTTTTAATTTTCGTAGTACTTTAATTTACCACAGTGCAGTCTGGTGCTGCAGGTAATTCTTTTCCTTTTCCCCATTTGCTTTTCTTCTTATTATTATTAATACTACATTCTTGGTATTGAGTCAGTCCCAGAACGGCTCTTTTTTGTGCCGTTAAATGTTCCTGTGACTAAGTGGCAAGTGGCATTAAGTGGGTATGCCCTCAGGCTGCAGCCCAGGGTTCAATCCCCAGCCACTCCTTTCATTTGTTGCTAATTCGGTTCCTTTTCATTTATTTATATTTTGGTTCAAACCTTCCATCTGGAGTTAACTGCATTTGGGTCCTTAAAACCTTATTACATTTGTTTTTACGGAAAAACAAAAAATGTCATCAGATTTTCACACAAGTCTTGAAAATAGATAAGTTAAACAACCCAGTTAAACAAACAAATGAGACAAAAATATTATACTTGGTCATTTATTTATTGAGGAAAATGATCCAATATTACATACTAGTGAGTGGCAGAAGTATGTGAACCTTTGCTTTCACTAAATGTTCACTATCCCCCATTGCTCCATACAGAACAGCTTCAACTCTGGGATGTTGGTGGGTTTCCTCACATTAACTGCTCTCTTCAGGTCCTGCCACAACATTTTGATTGGATTAAAGTCAGGACTTTGACTTGGCCATTCCAAAACAATAATTTTTCTTCTTTAACCATTCTTTGGTAGAATGACTTGTGTGCCCAGGGTCGTTGTCGCTGCATGACCTTCTCTTGAGATTCAGTTCATGGACAAGCTGTTCTGGCCCAGATGCAGCAAAACAGGCCCAAACCTTCACCATCATGTTTCACAGAAGGGATAAGGTTCTTTTATATTTATATATATATATATATATATATATATATATATATATATATATATATATATATATATATATATATATATATATACGACACGCTGCTAAAGCACAAAAATAATATGAACTGCTATAAGGTTAATTAATATAACATATAGCATATAATCAAGTAACAAATAACACTCATCAGATCTTGTAAACATGATGACAGACTCTGAGGCTGCCATGCCAACTTGCACAACTGAGAGAGGTGGCGGTGCACAGCAGAAATGCTGGTGAAATTAACCAGACAGGTCCTATAGTCTGTTAATTAAGTGTTAATTGGAATGACATCTGGGTACAAGAAAATTAGTTGAATATTCACTGGCATTTGCTAACAATACAGGGTTGTACAGGATTATCAATTTTAGTCTTGGCCCAGAGTCATCAAGTCATCAAGCTTCTAATTAACACAGCTTTTGAACTAAGCCTGTTGGTCAGTGCTTCATCACTGTTCCACCATGATTGTACTGTCTCATTGGAGACCTGTCTTTTCCTTCTTGATAGCCAAGCAGTCCTTCACATTTAAAGAGCTCCCTGTGCCTGTCATCTGGCACTTAACTATGACATGTAGCTTTCCATGGCAATCAACAGAGCAAGTCTCCAGGGTTTATTTAAATGCAGCTGGACACAAATAAACACCACAAAGATTTTAATTAATCACTGGGGATTTTGCTGTAAAGGCTCTGCAGCATCTTCCCTACCATCATGGATTCCTGTTAAGGTCTGACACGGTCACCCAGCTTCCTGTTTAGTCCTCAGGGGTAATTTGTCAATGTATTCAGCAGCTTCCGATGACTGTAGATATGTGCAAGACATCTTACTCAATACTTTCTGTCCACTTTCTCTCTTTTCTATGCATAGAAGTAATATACCATCTTAATCTTCCTCTACAATCAATAATATCAGAAGACAAATGCTGCTTTAGTTTTGAAATAGACAGTGCATTTGTCAGGTTGCCATATTGGTCTTCGTCCACAGTTATGTTTAGATAGTTGTTTATTTTTCTTTTAACTTTGCATCATGCTTTGTTCACCATTAACCAGTTCTAAAATTTCCTGTTTTCAACAGTCCTGCTTTTATTCGTTTACTGTTTTTTTTTTTATGACCACATGGAATGATGACAATATGCAGCGCTTATCTGACACAGCTATAAATTATAACTAAATGAATCACTTTTAAATTACATTAGCACAAACTCCCATCAGCGTATTTACATACTCGCATTCCCAATTTGAAGAACCTGCAGTGTGCATTCTTTCAGTATCAATTAATAAACGCTGCATGTTTGAAAAGGAATAAAATGATGAAGAGATTGAACAGTTATGTCTGTGCAACTAAGTAAATAACAGCTCTCCATGCTTGGGTCTATTACTGGCTTAGTTTTTATGTTTTAACAGTTGCTTATTAGGCTATTAAAGGGTAATCTATGTAACAAATATATATTCAGTTGGAATTAAACTTAATTAAACTTGCATATCTGTGTGTATCTACTGTACACGAGCAAGTCCACTGTTAATTCTTTTCCTTGTTGCTCTTTTAGAAAAAAAAATGCTCTATTCATGAATGACATAAATAAACTGTGTGGTGCCATATGGCAAATGAGCAATTGTCTAAAAGCATCCATTTCTTAATAGACAGCTGTTGTTTTAACTTTAGTTGCATTAAATTTTGTTCTTTTGATAGCCAGCTGCTAAAGATAGTATGGATTGTATGGATCAAGTTCCAACCAGAATACCTGTACCATTTCATATCTGCTTGGTGAATAGTGTATACACGATAGAATAATTCCTATGGCAAACGTTCTAACTTCAGCCAATGCCAAACAAAATCGGCAGGTTGTGTCACAAAACTGTAGTGGTAATTTATGTTTGTAGTCTATCCTCCCACCTTCAGCAAAGCTTTAATACTCTCCCTGTTTTGTTTACATAAATCCCAGTGTAAATAGTCTCTTCACCGATGTCTCTTTCGCTGGGCCATGAGCTTTATCTGTTTGTCCTAGTGAGATAATGGTCCTTGTTGATTCCTAGTAATTAATATCTGACTGGCTAGAATTTTGACCTCTTCAGTGATTTACTCCAATTTCTGGTCTAATTACATTCTAGAAATTTATAAGACTACTATAGAGAAATCCTTGACTATGTCTTTGGTATAGAGTGCATATTCATTTTGTATAGAGCATAGAGCCGCTGAGATGTACAATCAGCCCACAGGCCAATAAAAGTCCCATACAGGCAAATGTTATTAAAATTCTCAGTACAGTCAGTTATTGGGAATAAACATATATTAAACCTCCTGTTTGGTGAGGGAATTGTGATAGTTTTATTGGACAAGAATATGAGTAAAGAAGATACTTTTATATTCCTCATAATAGCTTGTTTATAATGACTTTAACACATCCTTCATTTCTTGTGGGAGCCAGCTCGTGGAGCTGTTGGAATAAATTTATTGACAAGGCACAGCTTCATATTGCTATGATATGAGCTACGCTTCTGTAATGACTCACATTTAAAACCAAATTACAGGCATGCATTAGTCACAATATAGGGAGCATATCATTGGTGGCAGTGCCATAAATTGCTTGAGCAGAACTATTGCACTTTTTTATAGTTTTCCCCTCCCTTTCTTGACGTGTATAATTTGCTGCAGGGTCTTCCACTATAAATTCTTTCAGATTAATTCTGATAATTCCTCATGGCTCTGTTATGTTTATATTTCACCCTGTCATATATCCAGGGCTTGTTTTTGCTGTTATTTATTAGATGTATCCACATCTAAGTTATAAATAATAAAAGGAATGACAACAGTTAGCAGTGATTTAAAGATAGCTATGTGTATGTGCAACACTGCCACATCTTGTGTGAATTCTTGTGTTAAGCATGGTAAGTCCACAGAAGGTAAAGTCGCTGGTCAACCGTGACTAAGATAACTGGTATAAGGTGACTAGATGTTTTGTATTTTCTGGGCCTGATGCTTTTAAGCCATTTGTTTAAACTTCCTGTTTATACCCCAATGAGGGAATTTTAGTTGAATATAAACCTGATTTGGGACAAGAGGCTGCCCGCTATTCTGAAGAGTACCCAGGTTGGGAAAAGCTGAATGCTCCACTTTTGCTAACCAATAAAGAATATAACCTTTCTTCCTCTAACTTTTGTTCACCATTGTTCATGTTCCTGGAGCTATTAGGAATAAGTCAAGAAGCTGGGTGAGACCAGTGCTTTTTGTGCTTTGCTGGGCAATCTATTTTTGTATGCATTTTTATTTGGAGACATTGTTTTTTGGAGATGAGCTCTGATGGAACTAGTGTGAGCTGAATTGATAAATCTCATGTCTCTGACTTATTTTTGTTTATACATGGACAAGGATACCAAAATACCTTAGTATTGTACCTTGGGCCTTGTTGGAGGAAATGTATTATATTGAATAGAGGCTATTTGTAACTGCATAAAGGTTACAAAATTAATTGCACCAGCAGTGTCCAAAATTTCTTCAACTGTTGAAAGTAAAATTCGAACATTTTTCAAATTTGTATGAATGAACTGAAGGAATGTACAAGGTTTGCGTAGGGAATATCTCTGTCAGGCGCACTCTCTCTTTCATAGCTGTTCTTTCATTCTGAGTCGAGAAAATGAAAGGGATTTTTGTGTTAGCGGCCGTAAGATCAAATAAGCCAGCACATGTAGGTGAACAAAGTTAAATTTACAGTTTCAAGAGTTAGTTAAAAGAATAACTTTGGAGTGTGTGCTGGGAAGTTAATTTCTTGTATGCATTCCAGTGCTAAACCAATGCGGAATTTGCTGGTTCCTACATTGCTGCATTTAACAAATTGATGCGTTTAACAAAATGATTTTTGATTCCCGATATTCGGTACAGTTTTGGCTTTAACATGGACTTCATTAACACAGTGAAGTTAGTGCCAATAACCATGAGTGTGGCTTTGTCTTTGTACATTTTGTCTTTGTTGTTATACAGATTATACTGAGATAGTATGTGAAATGAAAATCAAAACAGAAACAGTCATTTATGCATTTATTTTACTTTTACCTGTATAATATTTAAACAGTACAAAGATTACATTAACCTTTAACTTCCTGATTTTTAAAATTATATGTTAATTCTGAATTTGACGCCAGCAACACATTCTGAAAAAGTTAGGACGGAATGCTTACCACTGTGTTACATCACCTCTTAACAGCTTTCTGTATTGATGACGACACTTATTGTTGTCATTTTGACATGAGTTTTCTCATTTTTGCTTGATACACAGTACAAGTTTGGCTGCACAAAAATCTCCATCTCCAATTTTGAGCTTGAGATTTTAATGTGATGCAGATCAAGACTGCAGACCGTTATAGCACCCAGACTCTCTGATTACAAAGCCATGCTGTTTTAATATGTGTAGAATGTGGCTTTATGCTGTTTTGTAGAAATAAACAAAGACATTCCTGAAAAATAAGTCCTATTCGTAGCATATTTTCCCCCAAACTCCGCGTGTACCCTTCTGCGTTAATGGTGCCATCACAGATGTGCAAGATACCAATGCCTTTGGCACTAACGCATCCCCATACCACGGCAGATGTTGGCTTCTGAATTTTGTGCTGGTAACAGTTGGACTGATCCAACATCCATTGTCTCATTAAAAAAAAAATTAAAGATGGTTTGTTAGACCACAGTGTACTTTTCCACTTCACTTTTCCACTGTCAGTCCATATCAGATTTACATTTACAGCATTTAGCAGACGCCCTTATCCAGAGCGACTTACAATTGATACAATCTTACAATCCAAGCAATTGTGGCTTAAGGGCCTTGCTCAAGGACCCAACAGTGGCAGCTTGGCAGAGGCGGGATTTGAACCCTGGACCTTTTGGTCCATAGTCCAGGACCTTAACCGCTAGGCTACCACAGTCCCAGATGAACCTGAGCCAGTGGTCTTTCTGAGTGTTGTTTATATATGGCTTATACTTTGCATAGTAGAATATTACATGGCATTTCTGGATCCTGCAGTGAGCTGTGTCTATTGAGAATGGTTTTCAAAATCATTAAAATTCACAATCATTAAAAATCTTTTCTATGTACTTTTTTATATAAATAATTTTTCCTGTTGTATTTACATATTATAACCCTCAGTATCATAGTGAAAATAACATAAAATTTGACCAGTTATTGCAATTTAGTCAGCACCATTATAAACTTGCTCAGAAACAACCAATCACTTTCCAGAACCCACACCAGACTAAATGGACCCACTTGACATCAGTTGTTGTGGTTTAGATTTCAGAATAAAACTGGCTGTTCCTTGAGAATCCCACAACTAGCAATGTGAATGATAATGGAAAATAATATACCATTGTTGGAAAAAATCTTTCAAAAGAAAAAAGGTAAAAGGCACCATGTCTTTTTGTTTGTTTGTTTTTTCAAAAGTGATGCTTTTTTCTTGTTGCTTGTGGTCACTTAATGGTGCAAGGTAAAATGTGTAAATAAAGTTGGGAAAAGCCAGTTGCACTTTTTTCACCTTGTTTAAGTGAAGAAAAAGGAAAAAAATCCCGTTTATAATCAGTTCAATGCTTTGCTTTTCTGTCTGCATGCTCTATCTTTTGTGACAGGCCTTGTCATGGCTATGGTTAGCTGTTGCTCATTATTTGTCTTTTGCCCTTGTGCTTGTCAAATCTGACAGGCAAAACTAATGAATTTCCTGCAGCATAATACCAAATCTAATTGAACCATTCATGGTTTTTTATTGTTCTTCCAAGCTTTATTTGCATTTTAGTCAAATCTGTCAGCTGAGCTTCCTTTTGGATTTCTTTTGAATTGGTTTCCCTGCAGATTATTGCCCTGACATTTTTTATGATTCATACATACAAAATAAAAAAAAAAAGAAAGAACAACACACCCACTTTTTGGATATGCATAACATTCATATTTTCATGTTCGTATTCAAACTCAGGTTTGACTACAGTCTAAGGTCAAATGAGTCAAATCTTATTTCAAAATGATATTAATTACTGGGTTTTAAGCTATTAAACATGAAGCCTATCTTGTAATTTTTTAAATATATAATGTAACTCATCATTGTAAGTAAGGAAAGAAGTTGTGAGCAAATATTGATGCACAAAGAATGTATATTAAAGGCTAAATAAGGTTAGACATTAGTTTAAGAAGCATGCTGTCAATTAAATGCCAGAAGCTCCTGTGAGTACAGCATGGGTTCAGTAATAAGATTTGGTACTGCGTGTGATATTTCAATCTGTGTAATGCCCCTCTAGCTCTATAAAAACATGGCATGAATATGAGCTTCAGATCATGACGCATTGGAGTAATGCTCTGCATCGCCAAACATTATTCCTCTCCAGTGCTCCCTCTCTCTCTCCTACACACACACACACACACACACACACAGCGTCACACAACAGCCGCTCTATGTCTATCGCTGTTCCCAAGATGAACAAAAGTGCTCAGAGAGTAATTAAAGCATCTCTGCCCAATCATTTTCTCACACATGCTCCTGCTCTTTCTTGCTTGCTCGCTTTTATTTCATTATTTTTGGTTTTGATGTAGAGAAAGACATTGTCAGTGCTGTGGGAGTGGGGCATTTTTTCACAGGTCTTCTAGCAAGCAGCTGAGATTTGTATTCTGGAACCCTCTCAAACACCAAGGGCTTCCTCTGAGCGCTTTGCTAGAGAAGCCACATTCTCATTTCAAACATGCCCGACAAACTGACAATGACATTGAGACAAAATTGTTTATAGGAGGGAGACACAGACTCAAAGTTTGTCTTTTGAGCACAGAGTCTAAACATAAGTGAGTGCGCGCTGACAGATGTCAGCTTTTGAAATCTTGTGTCCTTGGACACACAGTCCACTGGGGTATTTTAATGCATGTGCAGCTTGAAGCTGGTACAGAGATTTGTTCCATTCAAAAACTGTACATAGATCATTAGACTATCTGCTGTCATAGTTCAAAGAGGATTCTTAGCTAATTAAATGAGCATGCATTCTGTCATTGAGATTTAGCAGTCATGCCTTTTAGTCCTGGGCACAGGCTATCACATTAATATTTAAAGCCATAACACCACTTAAGCACCACTGCCGTAAGAAATTTAGGAGTAAGAAATGCCCTAATGCTAATGTAATATTAGACGCAAGAGATGAATTCAGCTTGCCCTGCAGTCATTGTTCTTCTACTAGAGACCAGGTCAAAGGTATGTGAATACCACTTGTCCTGATTTAATGTGATTTCAGTCAAACTCAATGCTTAATGTGAATGTTTTATAATATGAAGTATATAGGACTGAAATCACCATAGACAAATGGTGGCAGTAGAATGCCTTGCACTATACACTGTGGCTTTCGTAGGTTTTCACTTCCTAAAGTCAGTTCATCAACTTTCTGTTCTGCCTCCTAAAACAAAATCTATAAAAAAAAGAAAGGTGTCCTGCTGAAGTTCGAACTGAGCATCGACCGAGAGACTGGGGGGGAAAAAAGGTGATTTTAAGTAACTTTGAATGTGGCATCGTTATTGGTGCTCAATGGTCTGAATATTTAAGAAACTGCTGATCTAATGGGATTTTCACACACAGCCATCTCTAGGGCTTACAGAGATGGTCTGAAAAAGAGAAACTATCCAGTGACCGGCAGTTCTGTTGAGTGAAAATGCGTTGTTGATGCCAGAGGTCAGAGGGGAATGGCCAGACTGGTTGGAGCTGATAGAAAAGCAGCACTAACTCAAATAACCACTCGTGACAACCAAGGTATGCAGGAGAGCATTTCCGAATGCACAGCATGTCGATTACACTGGGTGCCACCCTTGTCAGCTAAGAACAGGCAACTGAGACTACAATTCGCACAGGCTCACCAAAATTGGACAATATAAGACTGGAAAAACATTGCCTGGTCTGGTGAGTCTCATTTTCTGCCGTGACATTCAGATGGTAGGGTCAGAATTTGGCGTAAGCAACATGAAACCATGGATCCATCCTGCCATGTATCAGCAGTTCAGGCTGCTGGTGATGGTGTAATGGTGTGGGAGATGTTTTCTTGATACACCTTGGGCCCCTAAATGCCAATGGAACATTCTTTAATTACCACAGCCTAGCTGAGTATTGTTGTTGACCATGTCCATCCCTTTATCACCACAGTGTTCCATCATCTGATAGCTACTTCTAGTAGGATAACACACCACATGATAAAGCTCAAATCATCCCAAACTGCTTAACTGTATTTAAATGGCCTAAACAGTCACCAGATTTCAAACCAATGGAGCACCTTTGGGATGTGGGAGAACAGGAGAATAGCGTCATGGATGTGCAGCCGACAAGTCTGCAGCAACTGCGTAATGTTATGTCAATATGAACCCAAATCATTGAGGAGTGTTGAATCTGTCACGAAGGACTCGGGCAGTCCTGAAATTAAAAGGTGGTCCAACCCAGTACTAGCAAGGTGTATCTAAAAAGTGGCCAGTGACTGTATAATTTAGAGAATAAGGAATAAATTGAAAATCTTCTGTGTCCGCTTCTACTACTAATTCCCCAAAATCTAGTTAACTGCTTTTGTTTGAGGTACCGAGGAATATACCAGTCATGGTCAGAGACATTTCCTAATGATTTTTAGCACACATCTCAGTAATATCTGGACTGTAACATGTATATTGATTAATTAAGCATACAGATACAATATTTTATCATTATATAAACTAGAGTTTTATCATCATAAATTTTTGTAAATCATAAATTTTATCATCATAATTTCAGGCTACACTGCATTAATGCCATGTAGCACACAGACCGTATGGTTGGGAAAAAAGCATGTCGAAACGATTTTAAACAATTATGAGTCTTCAAACAAGTGCTTTGTAAGTGCAATTTTAAAGGTCCTCCCCAGGTTTATACTTGTTGACTATGGATGTCCGGTTAGATATTACGATGCTAATTGAAATATACATTAATGTGCAAAACTCTTGGGGCACCATTACGTTTTACCACGTGTATATTGGCCATATATAATTATTTCTCAGTCTCTTTATTAGAATACAACCAAAAAATACAGGAAATTTGTAAGCAGTATTAAAAAAACTGAAAAAAAGTCCAGACCTCAATATTATAGTGGCCGTATGGGATCACCTTGGCAGAGACAGAAATAAGAGACAGCCTAAATCTAAAGAAGAACTCTGGGATGTGCTGAAAGAAGCCTGGTATAATATACCAGAAGATTACTTCAGAAAACTTCAGAACAGTGTCCTCGAAAGAGTTCTGATGTGCTTATTGCTGAGGGATTTCAAAGTAAATACTGACATTTGCCTGTGGAAACCATTATGTTCTAAAAATTAAAGGGATTATTTTAAATTTTTGTGTACTTAGTTCATGTATTTTAGGTTTGTATCTTAAAAACAGACTACGAAATAATTATATATGGTCATTGTACCATTTATAGAACAACAAATCTAATGCTGTTCCAACACATTTACACATTATTGTAAACTTTAAATAAGCTACAGTGGAACATTGGAAATATATCCAATGATTATGGTATTTTTTGTACAACTAAGATTTTCACATACAGTGGGGCAAAAAAAAGCATTTAGTCAGCCACTGATTGTGCAAGTTCTCCTACTTAGAAAGATGAGAGAGGTCTGTAATTTTCATCATAGCTACACTTCAACTATGAGAGACAAAATGAGAAAAAAAAATCCATGAAATCACATTGTATGATTTTTAAAGAATTCAGTTGTAAATCATGCTGGAAAATAAGTATTTGGTCACCCACAAACAAGCAAGATTTCTGGCTCTCACAGACCTGTAACTTCTTCTTTAAGAAGCTCTTCTGTCCTCCACTCGTTACCTGTATTAATGGCACCTGTTTGACCTCGTTATCTGTGTAAAAGACACCTGTCCACAGCCTCAAACAGTCAGACTCCAAACTCAACCATGGCCAAGACCAAAGAGCTGTCGAAGGAAATGCTTTGGAGCTGTTTTTCTGCAAAAGGGGACAGGACGACTGATCCGTGTTAAGGGAAGAATGAACGGGGCCATGTATTGTGAGATTTTAAGTCAAAACCTCCTTCCATCAGAGAGAGCATTGAAGATGGAACGTGGCTGGGTCTTCCAGCATGACAATGATCCCAAACTCAGGCAACGGAGGAGAGGCTCCATAAAAAGCATTTCAAGGTCCTGGAGTGGCCTAGCCAGTCTCCAGACCTCAGCCTCATAGAAAATGTGTGGAGAGAGTTGAAAATCCATGTTGTCCATAAACATCACTGCTCTAGAGGAGATCTGCATGGAGGAATGGGCCAAAATACCAGCTACAGTGTGTGCAAACCTGGTGAAGACTTACAGGAAACATTTGACCTCTGTCATTGCCAACAAATGTTATGTTACAAAGTATTGAGTTGAACTTTTGTTACTGACCAAATACTTATTTTCCACCATAATTTACAATTAAATTCTTTAAAAATCATTCAATGGGATTTCCTGGATATTCTCATGTTGTCTCTCATAGTTGAAGTGTACCTATGATGAAAATGACAGACCTCTTTCTTCTTTCTAAGTAGGAGAACTTGCACAATCAGTGGCTGACTAAATACTTTTTTGCCCCACTGTAACTGCCAAATTGATAGAATGGCTTGGATTTAATTCATATTAAAGCAAATGCTCTCACATAGGTGTTTTGACTAGACAAGGAATGTGCTACCAAACTGTGTTGCAAACAACAAAACAACGTGCTCAAGTATTTCTGGCTTGATTGACAGAATGACAATGATCTTGTATCTTATATCCCTGAATTGTTTCCGTTTCTTTCTTTATAACATTTTTGCTTTACCTGAATTATAACAAGTACCGTATGGCTTACTAAGTATGTCTGTAAGTATCATACTAACAGCTAACATACTGAAGGACCCATTCCATCCATGTCATCATCTGTTTGATCTCCTACCCTCTGGTAAACGCTACAGATCAATCACATCACGAACTAATAGACTTAAAAACAGCTTCTATCCCAGTGCAGTAAGAGAACTGAACACCATCCAACACTGACACTGCCACTCAAGTGCCAACTGCACAGGAAGAACATAGCGTAGGATACACTCTAATGCACCTGCACTGGCACCTTATACATTTACCTTATATATTTTACATTTACCTTATATATTCTATACTGTTGGTCTTACAACACCATGCTGTTACATTCCTTTCTTTTAATATTCAGACAAATGTTCCATCCTATAACAGTTAAATTATTTAACCTTATCTTGGATTTTACGTTTATGTTAACTTTATGTTTACTTCTAAATCTTATTTATTCTTAAAGTTGTATTGATGTCCTGTTAATTGCACTGTAAGGATTGCTGCACAATTTCGTTGTACTCGTTGCAATGACAATAAAAGAATCTTATCTTATCTTATCAGTCTCTCAGACATGCCCACGTCACCCCTGGAGATGTTTCTGACACTGTGGTTTTGGTGATGAGATCACTTGTATTTATATACAAGGCCTATTTACATAATATCTTACACACAAAACTGGTGTATCGTTCACTCACACAACTTGGTTCTATATGGATGTTTTTACCGATTGTTCGTATTATGATGTTATAGCTTGAATTTACACTTACATTTTGTCGATTCGGCAATTTTTTTTATGAGGCCATCCAAGTGTCGTTTTATTGAAGGATCTGCCTGAATAAAATTAACTTGTATTTAATTTGAAATAGTTATGCTCCTGTTACCAGTCTAATTACCATTGTGACCCATGTGGCATGCACTGTAGATCATGTGACTCAGAATGCCAGGACATGTGGAGCAGAGCGGTAGTTTTTCATAAGCTGTTTTGATTGGGGTAAGAAATGTTTGGACAGGTGATCCCTTGAACTTCAAAGGTTAGAGGAAATATTAAATGATAAAGGTGCCAAGCTATGATTTAAGAGAAAAGCCCTGAGGATGGATAGGAAAAGGATCATAAGGTTCCTATAAGAACATCTGTTTTCTTGTTTTTCCTTTTTGCCCATTTTATGTGTTATTGGTTATTTTCCCCAAACAGCCAAAAGGAAAGCACTAAGTGAGCCCCAGTGCTTACAGCCTGTTAGAGACTACATTGATTGCAGTTAATGAACATTATTTCAAAAATGGATTCCACCAATGGACCACTGATCCATACTAATAGCAATGATTTTATGAAATCTCCAATTTTCTTGTCTGATGTGCTTTAAAAAATATTGATTCCAAAGGACCAATCCAGTTATAGTCATTCACCCTTCAGTCATGCAACAAAGACTAATTACTGCTTTTATCTGTGTTTGTATGTGGTGATATGTGTACCTGCTTAGCTGCTGATGTGCAAAGTTATACAGGTTTATAGTTAGGCTTGTGAGGTTTTATAACCCCGCCTAATTCAAGCTGTCCCCGTGTGCTGTAGCTCTAATGAATGGAACAGTCTGTGTTCACTCGGGCTCTTACTGAATAAAACATGACTGGGTCATGTGTGTCTCTGGGGAGAATCTAATGCGTGCTACCCTAGTACCTCCCCCACCCCCCAGGCCTGAAGTCTTTTCCAGAATTAATCGAAATGAGGGGACTGGCTGCCTGCTCCTGAAGCTCATTTCAGAGAGGTGCCAGGTAAATGGGGGTAAAAGATTACCCAGGTGAGGTGTCATTATTCTGCTGGAGAATATAGATGAGACTGGGACTGAAGACCGGAATGAGTGCTACAGCAAAGGCTACAGTAATTCCTTTGCTGTTTTGGACTTCTTATAAAAATGTATGTGCTTGATTTTTGCGATGAAGCCAGGGCTAGTATAGATGTTCAAAAGACATAGAGATGCTTTCCATACATCACAATGTGGTGTCAGACGGGATCGCCACTGATCTACTTGGGCTGCCACAGACCCCGCCCCCAGAGCACATAGAACACTGAGAACTCGAGAACTGGGAGCGTCTGGCAAGCCTGCACAGCCAGGAAGGAATGGTGTCTGGCGGCAAGACCGCCTCACCAGATCTCACACTCTGGAAGCTGGGACAGAACATGGAATGAAAGTCAGGACCAGACATGCAATCAGAGACAACAAACCTCACCAGAGACGATATACGAACCAAGTATACTCATCATTGGGAACCAGTACTCTACCAACTGAGCAAACCTGGCTCGGATACTGTCTCTGGCAAGGTAAGGTTTGTTGTGTTGGATTGCACGTCTGGTCCTGATATTTGTTCCCTGTCAGGTCCTGGCTTCCAGCATGTGTGATTCTGGAGAGGTGGCCTCACTTTCAGGCTTTGTTCCTGCATGACAATGGGGAAACGGATGTGATTCAAATTTCAAATTCCTTTTGGGTATGAGAACTGTTGGATGTCTTTCATCCGTTGAATAACACTTATGCCACCTCAATCTGTTTGGAACTTTTCATTAGAGTATATTATTGTGAATCCTTAGTCTCTTTTGAGCAGTTAACACTCTAATATTTGTAAAGTTACGCGAAGTTTGTAAGTCTGTAAGATCCCAAAGATGGAGGACATCCTTGCTGATAGTGACCCCTGAATTTCCTGATTTGTGAAATTGGTAGCAGCATAAGAGTGACCTGCTTTGTCTTTCAGTTTACAGATCTACTGCACAGTCTTATATATAGTACCACTCATGTAAATGCAGTTGACTGTGTGGTCATGGTGAGAGTCCATATGTCTGGAACAACCTAAAGCAGTAACTCTTCCTATAATGTTCAGTAGCCTGATAAGGTTTCTCACATTTCTCTATAAGTGTTTCTCTTCTTCGTTCATGTATTGATGGTTTGCTGGAGAGAATAAATTCAATAGTAACTGTAGCCAGTGGGATTTAATCTTTTTAAAATGTGATAATGTGATAATGTGAGATAACACAAGGAAAAGCCAAAAACTGTCAGGCAAACATGATCAAAAAAATTATATCTGATGACATGCTTGCATTGCATATCCAATCACAATATCCAGTTTGTAAACCTGTAATTTTTTTAATCACCCTAGCCATTAGTATCAGAACCACTATAATTTGGTCGACAAGTGAAGATAAAATCTTGTAATAGCACAGAGTTTGGAGGGTATATCTGGCCATTTAAGTGATTGGTGAAGCCCCTTGCATGAGCGCATGGTTAAAGCAAGCTGTGTAGCTGCATGTCTGTAGGGTACTAGATTAATCCAAGTAATGACTGGCAAGGCAGGTGGTACTTTGTGGAAGCCCTGCGGTTTTATCTGGGAAATTATAATTGTTGCAGAGGTAATCTGTTACTGTCCTGCTCCGGCCTGTGCATCCCTCTGGTAATTTATTGGTAAGTGGTATAAACCCATCTCTGTTACGCAGCTGCAGTGAGGAGCACAGATAAAGTGAGATGGTAAAAAATAGATGGAGGTGAGTATTCAGTCTCACGAGATTTGTATGGCATATTTGTTTTCACTACAATGTTTTCTATAAAACACTTCTAATTAAACTAGGTCCTTAAGCAGCATCAATTTTGCATTTTCAGTTTATTATACAGAGAGACACAGATATCACTGTGGGACTATGGCTGTTTAGTAGGGGCTTATCTGAGAAAACAGAAAAGATCATTATGTTTGATTAAAGTCAGCTATGTCTTTAATCATCACGTTCGCTTTAGGAGGATTGATCACAATCCTTAAAGTGGATTTAGGGCTAAAACCCAAGCAGAGATGAGCTCTGATTTCTGGTCTCTGCCTGAACTCCAGTGTTTAATTTTAATGATGAATGTCTAGAAAAGGCAGGGTGCGTGTATTTACACGTATGAACCATTTAATGTCCATTCGATCAACATCCTTTCACTTAATGATCGAGGTCTAAATTATAATAGGAAATAAAAATCTGGACCTAGCGGCTGTAAACAAGCGCAAAAAGCAAAGACACTCTACAGTGCTGCCTGTCGAATGATGTTAGAGTATTGTAGTGAACTCTAATTACAATAATTTACTTAATTATTACAGATTTCTATATCAATTAAGCAGCATATAATTATTTATTTGTTGCACGCTAATGCAGTGTGTTTTGCTTCTTCTGCCCAACGCTAATCAACGAGCAGAAGCGGGAGTTAAGTCAGAAGTCATTCACTCAAAAGCTTAGTAACTTACTGGTCAAGCTTGTTAGCTCATGTTTGGACTACAGACTGTTCTAACTCTGTAACAATCTTATGTTCTGTTGGTGTGTTTAGAGACTTTTTTGTGCAAGTATAGTACTTTTTTGTATAGTACTGTGTAAGTTTCCTCTGCTTATTTGTAACAAGTTGTGTATGGTGTTCGTAAGTGTATGAGGGACTGTGGTAGCCTAGTGGTTAAGATACTGGACTATGGACCAGAAGGTCATGGGTTCATATTCCACTGCCTACCACTGTTAGGTCCAGTCCACTGTTGAGCAAGGCCCTTAACCCACAATTGCTTGGATTGCAAGATTGTATCAATTGTAAGTCGCTCTGGATAAGGGTGTCTGCTAAATGTCATAAATGTAAATTTCTGTCATATTGTAGGAGGTACTCCTTTGTTTGCTCCCTCCGCCCACCTGTATATTCTCTCTCGCCGATAACTATATGAACTGATTCACAGTCCTGGGGCGAACGGCGTCGCAACAAATGTAATCTAGTGGGATATCCGCAACGAAAACAATAATCCGGGCTTGATGCGGCGTGGACAACAAGGCATCCGAACGCTCGGTCGGGACAGAGAAACACACAATGCTACCGTGCCGCAACTGGGAAAACATGGAGATTAAATAGCAAATGTCCCAGCTGTGCGCAGTTAGCAATTAAGTCTACAAACGAATCAAGTCCTGAAACAAAAACAAAGAGCAGCATCTGGTAAGGATCTGCGGCCATCTTAGTCCCGCAAGGGATTGTGGGCGATGTAGTCCCAGTCGCTCACAACCGAAAAACTAACACAATACCCGGGGCAGGGCAGGGATCCTAACAGTCTCTGTTATATCTTGCTGATTGTCCGTGTTGTTTGAATTACTATCAATGTTGTTTTGGTTTCCACTAAACACATGTTTCACTGTGAGTGTCTCACTGAACCTAATGCTGACATTAAATAGCATATACCTGTATATAGCACCTTTCATACACTGGGTCATTTAAAGTATTTTACAAACAAGGAATACAGGGATGATTAATATTAAATAGCATGTAAAGAATTAAGGAACCATAAAATATGATAAGTAAATACCATTTAGGAAATTAAAAAAAAAGAAATGATTAAAAAAGGAGATAAAATTAACCAATGTGCAGTTACAGGATAACTGTGATTGCAGAGCAGTGGGGTAGAGCTGAAAAAGGGAATAGTCCGTTAAACCAAACTGAAAACTTTGTCAAATAGGAAGGTTCTCCGTTTGGATTTAAACATGTCTAATGTCAGGGCTCTTATAATATTCTCTGTAAGTTGGTTCTATCTGGGAGCATCACAGTAGCCAATCCTAATTCTCCGTGTGTCGGCAGTACTAATTGGTTAGTTGTAGGAAAACAATGCAGATCATCATTTCAACTTTCAATGCAGAAAGTTGAAGTGGTAACTGAGATATCTTTGTATGGTCACATGCCATGAGGGCATGGACAATGCACTTTGGAAACAAATGTTCTCATGAATGTGTATCCTGACAACAGCTCATTTTTGAAAACCTGCACCATGACTGAGACCTGAACCACAGGCTCCTTTAATCAACCACTTAGATTAGCATGAGTGCTTGAACCATGTCATAAACACGAAGATTCCCAGGGGTGAAACAGATGGTGTCCTATCCACTTCTGTTTCTCACTGTCTGTCTAATGCTGCATTTTCCAAGGTGGTGCTACTTAAGATAGTAGCACTGTTTAATATTCATCTGTAAATCATGTTTTCATAGAGCATGAACTAAACATGTATTATTCAAAACAGGCATAGTGGAGCAATACAAATGAATGATTAGCTACCAAGCTGCAGTAATAAATTATAATGGTAGAGTCAGTCTCACCTTGTCACAGTCCCCTAAACGCCTCATATTTGTTAACATTATTTCAGCATTTAGGTTAATCGGTGTCACAAATGCAAACTGTTTTACCTGACAAGCCCCAGACAAAACAACAAAGTTTATAATAATACTAACAATACTACTAATAATACAGTAATAATGAGAAGAAGATGCTAAAAAGTAAATAGGTGTTGCACTGCTTTGAGCATGTCATCATCCACACTCCATAACTGCTTTGCAGTTTTTTTAGCCCACTATAACTTTGTTTCTTCTGTTTAGGAATTAGTGAAGATTTTCATTTGGCTGTTCTGTATGTAAATTTCATTTCAATTGAGCGGATTTATTTCACTTCTAAGACAAACATTGACTCTTGCCCATTTTATTTTCATTTGGTTTGGTGGGAATTTTCTATTCAGGTACAATTGACATCTTACTTGGTTTCCATGTTTGTTTTCCTTTTCCAACTTTACCATTTTTGCACCAAACTTTAGACATAGCTGACTCGGAGCAATCGTCTTTTGCCACACTCTGTGATGAATTTCATACTTAAAGCATTTCTGTAATAACTGCCATTGTTTTGATGGCAACTATCTTGTTGGGGTCATGTTTTCTTTCAATGAGCCAAGTCCAAAAGCTTGTTAATGACTGTTATCACTCTTGTTTAACAGCAGACTAAATTGTAAAGTTTGTCAAAGAGGTTGATACTCTTAATATATTTTACATTTTATTGAACTCAGCATTGATTCACGGCTATACTTCTTCTTTGATATAACACTGTAAAAGATGCTCTCTCAGTGTAAGCACTCAGCCATTCAAATGGTGCAGAGAATCAACAAGTTTTCAGCTATATTGTAGATGCAGATATCTGTTCCAAGGCCTTTAAATTGCATGTCCTCTAATTGCTATGCCTCACTAACACAAACGTTCTTTTGCCGTCAAATTACATTCAGACACTAGGGACATGCTTTGTATTATTACTTGACATTCTGCAAATACAGTTGGGCAAAAAAGTATTTAGTCAGCCACTGATTGTGCAAGTTCTCCTACTTAGAAAGATGAGAGAGGTCTGTAATTTTCATCATAGGTACACTTCAACTATGAGAGGGAAAATGAAAAAGAAAATCCAGGAAATCACATTGTAGGATTTTTAAAGAATTTAATTGTAAATCATGATGGAAAATAAGTATTTGGCCACCCACAAACAAGCAACATTTCTGGCTCCAACACAGCTGCTTCTTTAAGAAGCTCTTCTGTCCTCCACTCGTTACGTGTATTAATGGCACCTGTTTGACCTCGTTATCTGTATAAAAGTCACCTGTCCACAGCCTCTAACAGTCATACTCCAAACTCAACCATGGCCAAGACCAAAGAGCTGTCAAAGGACACCAGGAAAAAAAGTGTAGACCTGCACCAGGCTGGGAAGAGTGAATCTACAATAGGCAGGTAGCAGGTTGGTGTGAATAAATCAACTGTGGGAGCAATTGTAAAAAAATGGAAGTCATACAAGACCATTGATAATCTCCCTTGATCTGGGGCCCCACGCAAGATCTCATCCAGTGGGGTCCAAATGATCATGAGACGTGAGCAAAAATTCCCAGAACTACAACGGAGGGACCTATGAATGACCTGCAGAGAGCTGTGACCAAAGTACAAAGGCTACCATCGTAACACACTACGCAGGAGAGGGACTCAGATCCTTCAGTGCCAGGTCGTGTCCCCCTGCTTAAGCCAGTACAAATGTCCAGGCTCTGTTCTGAAGTTTGCCAGATAGCATATGGATTATCCAGAAGAGGAATTGTGGAGAATATCATGTGGTCAGATGAAACCAAAATAGAACCTTTTGGTAAAAACTCAACGGAGGAAAAAGGAATGCTGAGTTGCATTCCAGACACCAACCCTACTGTGAAGCATGGGGGTG
Organism: Ancistrus triradiatus; assembly: GCA_025084515.1. NCBI lineage: Eukaryota > Metazoa > Chordata > Actinopteri > Siluriformes > Loricariidae > Ancistrus > Ancistrus triradiatus. Next base: position 29,657 of record JAJAGP010000725.1, on the reverse strand, counting down.
AAAACATCATGCTTTGGGGCTGTTTTGCTGCAGAGGGGACAGGACGACTGATCTGTGTTAAGGGAAGAATGGACGGGGCCATGTATCGTGAGATTTTAAGCCAAAACCTCCTTCCATCAGTGAGAGCAATGAAGATGGAACATGGCTGGGTCTTCCAGCATGACAATGATCCCAAACACACCGCTCGGGCAACGAAGGAGTGGCTCCATAAGAAGCATTTCAAGGTCCTGGAGTGGCCTAGCCAGTCTCCAGACCTCAACCCCATATTTAATTTGACCCCAAATTTATTGACCAAATACTTATTTTCCACCATGATTTACAATTAAATTCTTTAAAAATCCTACATTGTGATTTCCTGGATTTTTTTCTCATTTAAATTACAGACCTCTCTCATTTTTCTAAGTAGGAGAACTTGCACAATCAGTGGCTGACTAAATACTTTTTTGCCCCACTGTATATATTCAGAGTCATGTGTAATTCCTTTGCAGATGCCTCCTTCTTAGTAGCATTAATCACCATCTTGTTGCTCAGCAGGTTATCTAAGCCCAGGCGATCTTTGCTGCAGTGATCATTGCCACCAGAACAAGTTCACTTACTGTCTTCTCATGTGTGCTTTCTGCATGTGTGACAACCAAGCTGGAAGTTCATGATACATTTAATTTGGTGTGGTGAGCAAGGCAAATCAGAAAACCCTACACTGTGAATAAAAGTGCAATAGTAATATGTATGTAATCTCTCATCACAGCGTAATTAACGACATCGATCATATAGGGAGCCTGTGTCTGAAGAGCAGTGATTGTGCTCTGGGTGGACGAACCCGGTTTAACTGGCAATTTTTAAGACTTTTAAAACCTAAAATAATGAGACAGAATGCAATTTGAAGCTGTAGATACACTGAGAACATCATGCTACATGATGCCTTGTCTCTCATAGATCAACTTTTTAATTTTGTAAGCACTGTAAGCGATTCAGTGGACTGGGGTGACATTATATTGTGATAAGGAAAGATTGATGGTAGTGTCTCTCAGCAAATGTGCTGAATTTCACCTTTTGTTTAAAAAAAAAAATAGCCAAGCCAGCACTGGCCTTTTAAATGAAGGGGCATATAGGATTACTGGGGCTGCTTTCATAGCCCAAAATAGCCCATGAATTTTTATTAACTGCATTGCCCAAAAAAATAATAAATAAATAAATAAATATCAACTTGTGTATATATCATTCTAGTGCCATGCTTGTTTAGAAACTGACTACAGGAATACTTTAGAGTTTTAAGATCTCTCGGTATATATAATTTAAACCAAAAAGGTAGGCATAAGATCACTGCAGTAGCACATTAGTGCAACGGATTTGTCCCTGGGGTTCCCTTGTCTGTCAGTGTAGGTGGTACTCCCCACTGAAGAGCATCTTAATGAAAAAAGGAGTTGGGTTTGAATGAATTCATAATTCATAAGGCATGTGGCTAGATGTCCTTCTACAATATCCAATCATATCAACGAATCTAAAACCCTTTTGGAAACAACTATGCACTGGTGGTCATCATTTCTGAAATTATATATAGGGTGTCTATGAATTATATATAAATGTATGTAGTCTGACCCCCTTACTCCACAGTAACTGCATCTAAATATTTGTGGTAACTGTTTATCAGTCCTGTACATCGATTGGAGAGCTTTTAGCCCTTTCCTACTTTCAGAAAAGCTGTGGGTAATAGCTGTGGTCTAATAATAAAATACTACGTTCGATTTGTATAGCGCCTTTCACAAACCCAAGGACACTTAACAGAGAAGGTTTAGCCCAAACTCTTTAGATATGTTTCTTTAACTTTTTCCAGCCTGAGCATTAATAAATGTGAGAGCCATGATACCATGATGCACTTCCACAAACATGTTGTGAAGTTCGGACTTTGATAGAACCCTGTACTTTTAATACAACAGATCGTCATTCTTTTAATACAACAGGGTGCCTGCCCACATCTGATTGCCATCCCATTGATTGATATCACCTTCAAATGAACTGCTAATCCTAGAGGTTCACATACCTTTGCCACTCACAGATATGTAATATTGGATTGTTTGCCTCCATAAATAAGTAAAATCTTTTTGTCTCATTTGGTTAATTGGGTTTATTCTTTCATAAATTGTGTCAAAACAAGATTATGTTTAGTGTCATATTTAAGTAGGTGACAAACAAGACGTATTCCGTAGCTGGCTGTTAACCATTTAGTTATTTTTAATGAACAATGATTACTAAGACAGAAATTAACTTCATCCTTACTGAATGGTGAGTTATTATGACATGCAGTTGAATTACTGCAGTTGTTATTACAGTCACAATGGCATGTTAGCCAGTTGTTCTTACATAAGGAATTTCTCCTGTTTAGTGCCGACACAAAGTAAGAAAGGATTGAATAAAAAAGTGGCAGATGGTTAATTAAAGGACATGCTAAAATGTTGTGTATAGCCATAAATAGGTGAAATGAAGGTATGCAATTAATAGTAGCTTTGTTCTTAAGCATATGACAGAGCACTTTATGCATTTATGAGTTGCAAGTAGCAGATTGTTTTAAGTGAAGTTCAGAGTTTAGCATAATTGATGAGACACCACTTAGAGAAATAAGGTGTTCCTGTGGTTTTGGCTCTAACTGTCCTGAATGGCTTCCCAGAAGGAAAGATCCTGGAGATTTACAGGTTGTGGATGGTGGGCAGATTACAGATGATTATCCTATCGTGCAATGGATGAGCTGAAATAAACTTATGGAGAGGCTGGGAATGCTCATGTAGCACTGAATCAGCAGAATATGCTGTAGAATTCATTATGCACTTGGTTAATTCCTAATGAGTCACTGTTTCTGTATGTAATACTGGTGTACAGTGGTGCTTGAAAGTTTGTGAACCCTTTAGAATTGTCTATATTTCTGCATAAACATCATCAGATTTTCACACAAGTCCTAAAAGTAGATAAAGAGAACCCAGTTAAACAAATGAGGCAAAAATATTATATTTGGTCATTTATTTATTGAGGAAAATGATCCAATATTACATATTAGTGAGTGGAAAAGTATGTGAACCTTTGCTTTCAGTATCTGGTGTGACCCCCCTGTGCAGCAATAACTGCAACTAAACATTTCCTGTAACTGTTGATCAGTCCTGCACACCGGCTTGGAGGAATTTTAGTCCATTCCTCCATACAGAACAGCTTCATCTCTGGGATGTTGATGGGTTTCCTCACACACTCGCTTCAGGTCCTTCCACAACATTTTGATTGGATTAAGGTCAGGACTTTGACTTGACCATTCCAAAACATTAACTTTATTCTTCTTTAACCATTCTTTGGTCACTTGTGTGTTTAGGGTCGGTGTCTTGCTGCATGACCCACCTTCTCTTGAGATTCAGTTCATGGACAGATGTCTTGACATTTTTTTTTAGAATTCTCTGATATAATTCAGAATTAATTGTTCCATCAGTGATGGAAAGCCGTCCTGGCCCAGATGCAGCACAACAGGCCCAAACCATGATACTACCACCACCATGTTTCACAGATGGGATAAGGTTCTTATGCTGGGCTGCAGTGTTTTCCTTTCTCGAAACATTACGCTTTCCTTTCAAATCAAAAAGTTCTATTTTGGTTTCATCCGTCCACAAAACTTTCTTCCAATAGCCTTATTGTTTGTTAACATGATCTTTAGCAAACTGTACACGAGCAGCATTGTTCTGTTTGGAGAGCACTCTTTCCAACCCTGCCATCCACAACATTGTTGTTTGGTGTTCTTTTGATTGTGGACTCATGAACATTAGCATTAGGGAATGTGAGAGAGGCCTTCAGTTGCTTAGAAGTTACCCTGGGGTCCTTTGTGACCTAGCCAACTATTACACGCCTTGCTCTTTGAGTGATCTTTGTTGGTCGACCACTCCTGGGGAGGGTAACAATGGTCTTTAATTTCCTCCATTTGTACACAATCTGTCTGACTGTGTATTGTTGTAGTCCAAACTCTTTAGAGATGGTTTTGTAACCTTTTCCAGCCTGATAAGCATCAACAACTGTTTTTCTGAGGTCCTCATAAATCTCCTTTGTTCGTGCCATGATACACTTCCACAAACGTGTTGTGAAGAGCAGACTTCGATAGATAGCTGTTCTTTAAATAAAACAGGGTTCCCACTCAGACCTGTTTGTCATCTCATTGATTAAAAACACCCGGCTCTAATTTCATCTTCAGCTTAACTGCTAATGCTAGAGGTTCACCTACTTTTGCCACTCACTAATATGTAATATTGGATCATTTTTCCTCATTAAATAAATAACCAAGTATAATATTTTTGTCTCATTTGTATAAATGGGTTCTCTTTATCTACTTTTAGGACTTGTGTGAAAATCTGATGATGCTTTAGGTTATATTTATGCAGAAATATAGAAAATTCTAAATTCACAAACTTTCAAGCACCACTGTACATGCATTCACATGCATAATAACATAGCTTGAGCTTCAGGTTTTGGGGAGGATGATACTATGGAAAGTGATTTGGAATGTGAGTTTCTGGATGGTCTCTGCTGAAATCAATCTGTCTGTTCATTTCATTCAGTTCTAGAGATTGATTTAATTCGTGCATTAATCATGGTTGTTTCTTTTTGTTTATTTCAGTCTAACTGATCTGCTGAATGTTATCATCTTAAGTCTTTATTAAGGTTGCATCTACATTTAATTTTGCCATATGCAGGCCACTCATAGATGAATCAGACGTACTTTCTCACAAGATACAGAACCTCTTCATCTGTAGCATACAGGGCTAAGCCAGCATATGCATTATTTACCCTTCAGTCTCTTTTGTCATCCCATGAGTCTGGTTTTATTACCATACATGTGAGGGGTATATCTGCTATCTGAAAGATAGAGAGAAAGACGGCGAGACTCTCTCTCTCTCTCTCTCTCTCTCTCTCTCTCTCTCTCTCTCTCTCTCTCTCTCTCTCTCTCTCTCTCTCTCTCTCTCTCTCTCTCTCTCTCTCTCTCTCACACATACACACACACACACACACACACACACACACACACATACGCACAAAAAATCTGTTATTTGTGGAAAAGAGAAACGAGTCTAACCAGAACACTAATTCATGTCTGTGGTTTCAATATTGTTTGTGGTTGAGATTAGACCCAAATGTTACTGGGTTTAGACAAAGTGAGATTGGTAGACTCCACTCAGTCTGTGTAAAATAGATTTCATATCCGCCAGTTTGCCTGCACACAGACCAAGGACATCGCTCTGCAATAACTTACTCTTTGCAGTCTGAATGAATTATAAACATGGGAAAATTGGAGCTAGTTTACTGTTATGGTTTAATTAAATTTTGCTAGCTGTGACATTTCAGAATTCTCTGCCAGAACATATGTTTAACAGAAGTGGGAATGAAAGACTGAAAGAGCTGTGTTACATGTTCTACACCTTTATTTATGAATTATCAGTAATATGAATATGTTGTACTGTTTAGTGCATGACAGTTCATTTGACTTTTACCAGTCCTGTCCCCCTTCTAACTTATGAGACTGTAATTTACCGCTAACACCCAGATTTGCGTAGATCCAAAATGAACAGTACTAATTTGTGTACATAGTGTAGAAAATGGAAGAAGACTATGTTAATGTATGCAAGGCTGTGTAAGGTTTTGCATGTGCAGATTGCACTTGAGGGGCTTGGTTTATGCAGTGGTCTGATACGCTAACCCACCAAGCACAAACCCAAGTAACTCCGGTTGGAGGACATCACATGCAGACATGATTGCTCTTAGGGCTACTGTAACCAGTCCTGCTGTCTAGGACATGCTTACACGTGTGCTCTGTGTTCTCAGAGAATAGGTGCCAGAACTCCCTCAGTCTTGACCAGGAAAAAGCGTTGTTTCATTCAACTTTCAGTAATGTTTATTCTTAGTCTTAGGCCACCATTAAATTTGTTGTTTTAGTCATGATATAACCACCATATATAACATATTGTTGATGATTAGATTTCAAACTTGGATATGTCACCCCATAATACTTTATTCCACTAATCTTCAATCCAATCTTTGTGAGCTTTAACATATCTTAGCCTTTTCATCCAGTTCCTTCCTAAAAAGTCGTTTTTTTGGCTGCTACCCTTCCAAAAAGACCACTCCTGATCAAGCGTCATCGGACTGTAGAAGAGTCAACTAGGCATTATAAAGCTGCCAGATGCTGCTGTTTCTTTTGTGTAAGAGGAGCTCACACTATAAAATTGCCACTGTAGCCTATATAAGCTGTTTTTAATGTTTTTTTTTTTTAATACTGCATACAAAATTTGTGATTTTTCTGGTTATAGTCTAATAAACAGACCATGATATGCAATTATACTTGGTCATTATACCATTGCTAAAACTGTCTAATGGTGGCCTAAGACTTTTGCACAGTACTGTATATACATATCCTTATTCTTATGTATTCAAATATGTGATTGTTCAGACATGTCATTTTGGACTGACGCCCTAGGGTAGACCAAGGACCTGCTGGAGGGATTATATCTCACACTTGGCTTTGGAAAGCATGGAGATCCCCCAGATGGAGCTGGAATATGTGACTGGGTATAGAAATGTGACCTACTCAGCCTGTTGCCACTGTGACACAAGTCCAACTGCCAACAAAAGCTATCTGACCAAACCTATCTAATCTTAACAGTTTTATGTATGGGTACAGCTCTTACTGTTGCCAAATTAGCTCAATCCAGTGTTGTGGTTGCACAATGGATGCCTATAGCTGTAGACATGAATGTTATCATCCATGCAAGGAGAACATACTAAGCTCTGTTTAACTTTGTAGTATGTTACACAGTGTGTTTTTGGATTATCTGTAATGTGGCTATAATGCTTATGATGCTGTTTGGCCAAAAGACAACTAGCTTTTTGTGTGGGAGTGTGGGTCTGCATTTACGTGTGAGAGGTGGCTAGCAACACAGAGAATCACAGAAAAAAAAGAAAGATGGATCCTGGGAACTTGACAGCTAACCAGGAGATACAAATGGAGAGTGTCTAGAAGGTGTGCTCAGTAACCAGCTTGTCCAGGTGATGGGTGATCAGCTGTGACAGTGTGTATGTGAACAGACCTGGTAGCGAGGTGCTTACAATACAGAAACAAAGAGCAGAACACCACCCGATTACAATACTCACCCAGCAGCTGTTTCAGTCAGAGCCCATTCTGATGTACCTACTCATGTGAAAGCAAATCCACCCAAAAAACGCTGAGTAATGCATGGAAGTGAATGCCTGGAACAGTCCCTTCATAAACAATAACAGAAGAAAAGATTAACCTTCAGAATATAAACAACCTTCATACAGGACCACTAAAACTGAACACTGCAAAAATATATATGTTGTCAATGCCCACTAACTGACTGTACCTCATTCTGAAAAATAGTTCAGACAGTTAATATTCGGCCTAAGTAAATAAGCCTATTTCTTATGTGAAAATTCCTATCCCATTCCTTTACATGCAAAACCCCATTTACTTTTAATGATGTCAGCATAATATAGTGGCACTGGGGATTTTCATGATTGGGTCAGCTGTTGGCTCCAACACTGCATATAGTACTAAATGGTACAAGGGTAAAGAAAGAATTGAATAGGAATATGTGTATCCAAGAACTGCGAGTAAAACAATAAATACGGGCTGTATATATGCCACAGTGGCCAAACAAAGTATAATTTCTGTCAACAGTGGTGATCACAACATTTACATGCAGTACTTGGTCAGTTTGGCCATTCTATAAAGGTTTTGATGATGATTGTACAAAAAAACCCTGACAAAAAGCAATTTAGAAAAGCTCGATTGCATGCAATCACACTGTTTTCTTTGTAAACAACCAGTACATGTTGCCATAAGCAAAATATATTACAGTGTTACCCCTAGTCCCTACTCTGTGGTAGCTGCAAAATAATTTCATATAACTAATAAAGGGAGTACATGATGTGGGAACCTCCTTTAGATGGTGAGTTCAGCTACTTCAACCACTGCTGGAGCTGCACTGGTCATTGACAGCTGTTGAAATGACATGATCTGGGGCCAACAGCAGCATAGCCTTGAAGGACCACACAAGCTTACCAAACCAAATACAGTGGGGCAAAAAAGTATTTAGTCAGCCACTGATTGTGCAAGTTCTCCTACTTAGAAAGATGGGAGAGGTCTGTAATTTTCATCATAGGTACACTTCAACTATGAGAGACAAAATGAGAAAAAAAAACAGGAAATCACATTGTAGGATTTTTAAAGAATTTAATTGTAAATCATGGTGGAAACTAAGTATTTGGTCAATAAATTTGGTTCAACTCAATACTCAATAACTCAAGTATTATACCACAGTTAGTTCCGACCCGCAATCTGAGAGACGTCTTCCGCCGTTACATTATTGACCATAATGGCACTGTGACCGACGCTCTATAAGTATTAATCCGCGGCACACACGTAACCTGGCACCGACGCCGGCCAGAAAAAGCAGTCAAGTTATAATGAGTAAAACACTGCCGAAATGAAAGTTATTACTTTAGAAAATCTATTGGTTTTGAAAACGATATGAATTTGGAAGATGATGAGCTATTAATGACCAACCTGAGCCAAAGGTTGTTTATCACCGTAGGAATTTTGATTTGGAGAGCGCTGGAAAAAGCGAAACGAAGTCAGTACTTTAAATCAATCGTTCTCCCCGCTCTTCTTAATGGATTCACAGCTTGACTGAAGCAGCAACTGAGACCTGAAAGATCAGTTTTGGTCCCATCAACACAAAATGACCTGAATCAAGCTTCATCTTTCATAAAGACGTCGTTTGCTGGAGTTAAACTCTGCATCTTTCATTAAACACCATACAACCGGCTAATAATCGGGCGTTCATTGATTGACAGGTACGCTATCTGTACAGTCCCAGCTCTAACCCAGAGAAGCTGCTGATGCTCTGTAAACTCTGCTCTTACATTTCTGATTGATAAGATTTAACATTAAGAGGCTTCATCATACAAATTTATAATCATTAATCAAACGGGATCCTAGACTTTGGTTAGAACACCCAGGATCTCACTCCGATTTGCTTCAGTCGGTAGAATAGTGGATCTTAGTAACTCCTGAAGCTACTCAGGAAGCTACTTAGTAACTCCTCCGCTTCGCGTCGGACCTAACAACAACCTCTTTTTCCTGTGATATATTCACAATAATGCACACCCTCTCGTGCCTTATTGCTTTAACATAACCTTTGTTGGCAAAGACAGAGGTCAAACGTTTCCTGTAAGACCTTCACCAGGTTTGCACACCCACTGTAGATGGTATTTTGGGTGGCCCATTCCTCCATGCAGATCTCCTCTAGAGCAGTGATGTTTGGGGGTGACTGTTGCTGGTGTCCTTCGGACAGCTCTTTGGTCTTGGCCATGGTTGAGTTTTGGAGTCTGACTGTTTTTGAGGCTAGTGTGGACAGGTTTCTATTATACAGATAACGAGGTCAAACAGGTGCCATTAATACAGGCAACGAGTGAGGGACAGAAGAGCTTCTTAAAGAAGAAGTTACAGGTCTGTTGGAGCCAGAAATATTGCTTGTTTGTGGCTGACCAAATACTTATTTTCCATCGTGATTTACAATTAAATTCTTTAAAAATCCTACAATGTAATTTCCTGGATTTTTTGTTCTCATTTTGTCTCTCATAGTTGAAGTGTACCTATGATGAAAATGACAGACCTCTCTCTTCTTTCTAAGTAGGAGAACTTGCACAATCAGTGGCTGACTAAATACTTTTTTGCCCCTCTGTAGCCATGTGCTGAAAGGTGTAGCGCGTACGAACCATCCTACTGTCAGCTGTAGCAACTATCAGGTTCTGCTTCCAGCATCTAAACTGCATCTGTAAACAACCCAAGCACAGCTACCTTTCATTGTGAGCTGCCTTTCGATTACTGATGTGCAATCCCAAGTTTAACCCTGGGTGGTGTAAATCAAATCAACAATAATAATGGAGGAATAATAGCTAAACATGCAAAACTCTGCTTAAGAAATAAACACTGGACAATCCATATTAAAAGCAATGAACAAATCTAAAGTACTGATTGTTGTTTCTTTTTTGCTGTGGAATGCCGATTGAAGATAACTCTTCACACCATTCAGCTGGTAGACTGTTTAGTTAACTTGTGTTATAAATCAAAGTATGCAATGATAAGTCACAGCAAAAAGAAAGGGGAAAATTTTGTAAAAGGTTTTATTTCACAGAATAGTTACTCCACAAAATGCCAAAATGAAGGAACTCTGGATTAACTAAGAGCTACAAACACACTGACTATGCTGTTAGTCCAGTAGACTTTTTAATGATCTTATGCTGCCGACTAATAGCGTAAATAGAATGTAGTAGTAATAAAGGGGAAAAAAGAAAGATTAAATGACTGTAAAAATGCTCCACAGTAAAGGTGAGATTAGGAAATTATGAATAGGAATAATAATAGCTAACAGCTGCAAGCATGATGAGAGACCAGTGTGGGGAGTCAGAGCAATCAAACAGGTATGAGTAAACAGTACAAGAATTGTCTTGCTGCATGACCCATAGTCTCTTAAGATTCAGTTCATTGACAGATGTCTTGACGTTTTCCTCTATACTTTGCTGGTATAATTCAGTATTTATTGTACCATCAATGATGGCAAGCTGTCCTGACCCAGTTGCAGCAAAATGGGCCCAAACCATGAAGGCTCTTAAGCTAGAATGCAGGTATTTTCTTTTTCTAGACATAACAATTCTCATTTAAACCAAAAATGCCTATTCTGGTCTCATCCATCAACAAAACACATTTCCAGTAGACATCTGGATTGTCTGTGTGCCACATGATGACCACCATCAGTGTTCTCCTGATGGTGGACTTGGTGAACAATGTGAGAGAGGTCTTCAGTTGCTCAGAAGCTACCCTGGGTTCCTTTGTGGCCTTGCAAACTATTACATGTCTTGCTGCTGGAGTGGTTTTTATTGTTTGTCTGAGTACCTGTACCAGAATTTCACGAAAAAAATCAAGTACATTGTTTCTTCAGTTCTCGACCACCTCGGAACTTGTCGCATTCGGTTCTAGAAGTATTTTGACTAGAAAAAATTGTCTCGGTCCTTGTCAGTTGCTCATAACTGAGTTGAGCCGTGCAACTCATTTCAGTTGAATCACGATTCGGTACACAGTGATTCAGTGATTCAGATTCACAATAGCTCTCGCTCAGGGAAGATCTGCGCAGTGTTTATCGCATTTTTATTTATTTTTAAATCTGCAGTGTCGTATTTTTAAATTCTTAGTGTCTCCATGGGTCCTAAAAAGGTTAGTTTATAAGAACCAACTGAAAGCAAAACCGGAATTGAATGCTCAAGAACAGTGTTTTGCACTTTCAATCCTTTACTCACTAAATACATGAGATTTTTCAACACGTTATTATAAAATAAGCTTTGTGTTAATAATTTGGCCAACAATAGGTTAATGTAAGTGTTCTCAACATTAACTTACTTATCAGGAGGTGGAATCTCCATTTACAGGCGGCATAATGTCACTGCAGTCATTTAGGTTGGACCGGAAAATGCGAAAAAGAAGCCAACATCAGCCTCGTCACTGCAGTGATACACCAAACACTTGTTAAACTCCCCATTTAACTTATGATTGATTTGTCAGAACTTATACCCTTTGTAAATGAGGAAGCCACCTGTACAATACAACTCCATTAATGCATATAATGCCTTATAATGTAAATTTAATGGAGGTCTGGAACGGATTAATTCAATTTACAGTATTCCTTATGGGAAAAATTTGCTCAGTACTCATCGTTTTTGGTTCTCGACAGGCCTGTAATTTAATTAGAAAAGAGCTGCAGGTAATTTCATTACGTACACATCTGTCATGACCACTTTTGCTGTCATGAGTTTGTCTTGCACTCCCACGATTTCATTCCCCACGTCACGCACTCTGTCATTCTGTGTCCTGACCTCCTGATTATGCACAGCGGCTCCTTGCTTGAATATTATCATTTTGGTTGTTCCACGCTTTTGTTCTTTCTTGGCACGGTTTCTTTGTTGCCAGACATATGCATAACTTAGTTTCTGAGTGTTCCACTCCTGACTTCGTTTCACCATTCTGGTCCAAATACCTGCTTTGTTTCTGGACTCTGTTGTATATTATGGTTATTATTTCCTGCTCCTTGCACCTTGGCTTTCCATTCACTGTAAGAATCCTGCATTACTTCAGGTCTCTGTTCCAGTTGTTCGTGTCGGGTGGACTGTTTAGTTTGTTGATGGACTTAGTACTGGTTTTGACTCTGTTTTTCAGCGTAGCATCATTCCCCAGACTCTGTCTCTCCTTGCTGTTTGTTTAGACTATTGTTTTGGTTATTTGACTTGGCACTGGTGATTCTGTTTTCCTGCCTTTTCCTATGTTTATATTTAGATCGGTGTACAGAGTTCGGGTATTTTACTGATAGAAAACAGATGTTTGCTTACTTTTAGAAGTTCACAGTAGGGGCCAAAAAAACACTATTGAAAAGGCTTCTCTTTTGCATTTGCCTTGAATTTAATATAATGTTCATTACAAATTAAGAGTGAAAAGTTCAGTCTTTGAGAAAATCATTTACATGCATTTGACAATTGATTACTATTGGAATGTAGGGATAGGGTTTAGGTCAGGTGACTGTGGAGTAAAGTCCATGTCAGTCACCAATCCTTGATTTTCTTTGGTCTTCAAGTAGTTGTTGGCAAGCTGTGTGAGAAGTGTTTTTGGGTCATTTCGTGATTTTTGGCCCTCACTGTAGATGTTTTTAGATTTTGTGGACCCTTTGCCTGAAAATGTTTTTTACATTAATTATATATGTTTAACTTTAAGCTGTAATAAGCCCAAGACCTGGATGATCAGGCATGTACAGCAAATCACATTTGGTACTGTTTATGCTCTTCCTATAAGTACATGTTCTGGAAGGATCAGACGAAGAGCACAATTTGCAGCACTGAAAGACTTGAAAAAAAACAAACAAACTGAAGTATAACAGCAAAAACTAAGAAATTGAACGGAAAAGAAAAGAGAAACATGCACAGTGCTCTCCAAAGAAAGACAAGATCCAAAGTTGGTACAAAAATATAAATCACCTTCCGGCATAAATGCACAACATTATGTGCAGAGACAAAAAGGCACATCACACCAACACCGAAATCTAATCCAGGTATGTTCAGCTTGCAATCTTTGAGGGAACAGTGAATTCGTAATCCAGATCATAACCCTGTTAAGATGTTGTGATGTGATAGGACCTGAAGAGGACTGTTCATGCAAGAAATGGATCATAAAATAAACATGGTAATGTTCCTTTCGATTTAGTTATCGGCAATTGTTTCACATTTTAGAAGATAAGAATTTCTGTATATTTAAACTACTAAATGTTTTCATATTGTGCTTTAATTAATATTACTGTTTAAAAGTATCTAAACTACAATACTATGTGAGTGGTAATGTCCAGTCAACGTCCAGTTTGGTCAGTGTCCTGTTTCACAAAATAGGAAAATGTAAGGAGCACATTAAATGGAACACGCATCTGCATTGCGGTTAATTAAGACAAGAGTACAGTTATTTCTTCTGCTATATTAGTTTAGAAATAATCTGTCCACTATCATGAGGTAAATTTGTAGAAATGACCATGCCTCCAAAGTACTCACAATTTTTTCCTTGCTACTGGCTTTCAAATGATCATAGAGTACAGGGAACTCCGGAAACTTCTATCCACATCCTTTCGATGGGGAGATGCCTTCTCAGATGGAACCTTGCTTCATAGTAGCATAGCCACCCGCTGTGTTGCATCCCACCACCTTCAGTTTGTATAAAATTGAAACCAGCTGCTTGTTCTTGCCACTCACTATCCCACAGTCAGTGGTGCATGTAGTCACTACTTCTCATTAAAAATAAATGGGAGTAATATTTCATAAAGCAAATTTGCTCTCAGTATGCATGTATCTTCTCATTATCAAAGGTAATCCATGACTCTGCAGGGGGAGAGAGCAAGAGCAAAAATAACCTGACACATATACATGCAGAAATGCTACAAACATAGATCTATGCTGAAGAAAAGGGCTGAGCAATTATAGGGCAGCAGAGCCTTGTATCTGCAGATCTTCAGAGATCCCCTTAAGCCACAAGGGCAGCAGCAGGTCTCGGGCTTTGTATTGTGCTGCATCTATCTTGCTAGCTCTCATGATTTCAGATGATTTGTACACCCCTAGGTGTGAGTCTGACCTCGGTTTTTGCAGCCTTTCTGCAAAGGCTACTCTCTTTGGCTGCAGAAAGTAAGTGCTAACATGACATCTTGGAAGGTAATGGAGTTGCTGGTCACATTACAGAATAATCATCATAATCACAATAGGTATTGTTGTAGTTCTTATTCTTCTTTTTTGTATTAAGAGTAGTAAGTAGTGTTATGTGTACGCAAACATGCATACACATGCCAATACAGTCCTCCAGGTGTTCTTATCAGCATTGATTTCCCCTTGCAAGTTGAGGAACCAAAGTAAGGCCATGAGTTCTTAGATTCAGAACTAGAAAAGAAACTCAGTTAGAAATAGAGAAACCAACTTGCAATACCATAAGTTATCAGACTCAGGAGTGAATGCCAGGAGGGAACATACAGATTAAATGCATATAAATAATGTAAGTTGTGGAAAAAGATGATAAATTGATTCTGAATAAACTGTTTCTGAACTGTTTTTGTTGTGAATCTATGAGAGGCTAGTGAAACATACCAGGTCTGGTACCCTTTAACTGATGTCACTACTGATACGTTGCTACTATCCTCATAATTGCAGCTACGCACTCATTGTGGATAAACTATCAAGTGCTTTTGTATGGTCGCATACATATGTGCATATATAATTCCTGCTTTGTCTTGCAATTAACCCTGATAAACAACTCCATATGTATCACATCAGCTAATTGTTATAACTGCAAACTGTGCTATGAAAATGTCATCTGTGAGGGACATCACCAACACACCCACCCCTGCGTGGCCTACAGAGCAGTGATCACTGCAAGACATTGAAAGAGTTGCTAGGGAAATGACATTCTCCTCTAACACGTTTTGAAATAGATGCTATACTAAACATTTGTTTTAGCCTGAGGCATATTTCCAAATATACTGTGGCTTTTCTGCTGTAGCTATCACTTTTGCTTGCTCTTGGGAGAGCAAGAAGGAGAGACAAATGTCCATTTGCCCTCATATGCATTGTTCTAGGGACTCAGTGAAACTGGGGAGCAGATAACCCTGAACCACATTTAGTTAGTGAAGAACTTTTATCAAGACAAATCAGGCCTGGTTCATTGATGGATTTCCAGCTAATTTCACATGTGTCTGATGGAGTTATTTGCAGGGCTCTGTGCAAACCAGCCAAGTTTTCCTTAAAAGTTGAAGCAAACCATTTGTTTATGGTATTTGTTTTAGGATGGTAGGGTAGAAAGTTGACTTGTTGGGAAGGTGGAAACTGCCATTTGGCATTTATTTAATTTAGCAGACGCCCTTTTCCAGAGCAATTTACAACATACACAATTTTACAATCCAAGCAGTTGTGGCTTAAGGGTCTTGCTGAAGGACCAAACAGTGGCAGCTTGGCAGAGAAGGGATTTGAGCCTTGGACCTTTTGGTATTGAGTCCAGTACCTTAATCGCTAGGCTACCACAGTCCCATATAAATAAAAGATATTTTGTAATAATTGGGATTGGTATCACTTTACAATTAGATCAGATTAGTTTGTACTGTCAGAAGACAATAAGATTTGCTATAGTGTAGTATTGAGGTAAGATTGTGCTACACCATATATGGTTGAACACATAATTCCAGCCTGGACTATGAAATATTAATACACTCCTGATCAAAATCTTAAGACCAGTTAAAAATTGTTGAGCTGCATGAGCAAGGCCTCTCACAACGTGCCATCGCTGCTGAGGTTGGACGCAGTATGACAGTCATTTTGCATTTTTTAAATGATCCTGAGGGTTATGGAACAAAAAAGTCAAGTGGTAGACCCAAAAAAATTTCACCAGCGCTGAGCCACAGGATCCGATTGGCTGTCCGTCAAGACACGGGATGATCCTCTACCCAAATTAAGGCCATTACTGGTGCTGACTGCAGCCCAATAACCATCAGACGGCATCTGCGAGTGAAGGGCTTCAGAAACAAAAAACGTCTTCAAAGGCCACGTCGTCTTCTACGCCACAAAATTGCCCGTTTGGACTTTGCAAGGGTGCACCAAACATGGGACATTGAAAGGTGGAAGAAAGTTGTCTTCTCTGATGAGAAAAAAATTTAACCTTGATAGTTCTGATGACTTCCAACGTTACTGGCATGACAAGGAAATCCCACCTGAGATAGATCCCACCTGAGGGAGATCCCTCCCTCAGGTGTGTGGTAATGACTGGGTTTTTCAACAGGACAATGCTGCAGTTCACAATGCCCGCCTGACAAAGGACTTCTTCCAGGAGAATAACATCACTCTTTTGGACCATCCTGCGTCTTCCCCTGATTTAAATCTGATTGAGAACATTTGGAGATGGATGGCAAGGGAAGTTTACAAAAATGGACATCAGTTCCAGACAGTGGATGCCCTTCATGAAGCCATCTTCAACACTTGGAGCAATGTTCCCACTAGTCTCCTGAAAACACTGGCATCAAGCATGCCTAAACGATTGTTTGAAGTGATCAACAAAAATGGTGGAGCTACTCATTACTGAGTCCTTTTTGTGACACTTTGATTTCTGTTTTGAAGGGGTTTTCAGGGTTTTTTGAGCTATGGTCTTAAACTTTTGATCAGCTGAAAAAATCATGTTTGAGTGTAAATGCAGTTTTCAAAAAATTCCCTGCTCAAAAGTTTTTGTCTCTTGTGCCGATTTCTTCTTTTAGCATTGTGAAGCTCTACTTAGAACCTTCTTAAGATCCAATAGTACGAAATGCAAATTCTTGCAATTTTAACTGGTCTTAAGATTTTAATCAGGAGTGTAAATATTCAATAACAACAGGGGAAAATAATTTGTGAGATAGGCAGGTTATGTGGTGTGGTTTATAGGGTGGTAGAGAGTATCACATGGACTAGATTTATTTTTTGTGAGCCCCTCCAGTCTTGTAAATGTAAGTTAAATTCACAAAATAACCAAACCAAAGGTACCACAAAAGGTGGAAAAGCCAGACAAAGACATGCAAGATGCTAGCAACCATGAGAATAGCTTGCTATCAGCAAAGACTAACCCTGGTAATTCAGATATTCTTGTGTCTCCACACGAAATGAGCCACGAGCTAAATAACCAAATCAACAGTCTGGCGTCTACAGGTCAAACAGACTATACAGAGATCAGATTACTGAAGTTGAACTGGCCAAATACAATCATGAGCAAGGATGGAAGCAGTTGATGAAGAAAATAAAGCACTATGTCTGTGGATCTGGAGGGTCAATCCTGGCACCAGAACATCAAAGTTCTGGGCTTCAAAAATTAAGAAGTCTGTTTCAAGTCTGTTTGTTTCAAATCTGCTCTGTGCTGAGAACTTCCACAAGACATTGCCTGTGCTCACCATATTGGAGGACAACTGCCAGAAGGCTCAGTTTGCCTGTGTGCAATGATTGCCAGTATCCATTACTGTCAAGGAGGGAAAGGATTCTACGACTGGCTTGTCAAAAATTGCCAGTGACCTACAAGGGAAGGGCGATTCACTTCTTTCCTGATCTGCCAGCAGAGTTTATAAGACAGTGTTTACTCATTGAGGATACAAAGAAGAAACTGAAAGACGGTGCCATTTGTTGATTCCTCTACACTGCTCGGTTCTGTATCACTCACAATAATGCTACCAAGTTGTTAATTTCTCTGTGAGAGGCGGATGCAGAGTACATGGACAGTTTAAATGTAAACTGTTCACATATAGATTTCTTGCTATGTGCCAAATTACTATTCAGTGTGATTAATACTAAACAAAACATTTTTATTTCAGACCATTATCCCATTTGAATGGTAAATGATTAATAAAACTTCAATTAAAAATATATATGGCATTTTCATCAAAATCTGCTCACTGACGAATCATTTTGAAAGGGCATATCAGCTAAAATATCAGAGTTTTTGGAGGTTAATGACATGCGGGTTGTCTCAGACATCACATTGTGGGAAATGTTAAAAGTAGTTATACAGAGGCACATTATTGCATACACTTGAAATACACCCAGAAATATTCAGCCCTCCTTACCTTGAAAGGTGTTTATGGTGATGTGTATAGAACTGAATGGAAAAATACAACAAATCTCAGTAAACAAAGAAAGAATATTTATATATAAATATTTTTTACATATAAGCAATTGTGTAAACATTGATTTAATGCAAGTTTAAAGGATAGCTTAAAGGAAATTAGTTTAAATGAAAAACGTCTAGTTCTCTTGACAAATGTCCATGTGCACTAGTATTCAACCCCCAACATCAGTACTTTGTGGAGCATCCTTTTGCTTTGATAACCTCTAATAAGCGATTTCAGTAAGTGCCGGCAAGCTTCTGACACCCCTCTCATGTAATCTTTGCCTATTCTTCTCATGCAAAAGCTTCTAACTCATTGAGGTTTGGTGGCTTCTGTGCTGCAACTACTTTGTTTTAATCCCATCAAAGATTTTCTATGGGGTTTAAATCTGGAGACTGAGAAGACTGAGAACTGTGCTTGGAATCATCCTCTTGCTGGAGAGTCCAATCACCACGTTTCAAGTTCAAAACAGACTGCATAACATTACTCCTCAAAATGCCTTAGGGAGTCATAAGGTCATTATTGCCAGTTAATGCAGCACAAAGGCATCTTTACATCATCGCTGACCCACCTCCATTCTTGACTGTGGGGGGACAGCACTCTTTTGGTCATAAGCCTCACCTTCCTTACAGCAGACAAACCGCTGATCCATGTGGCCAAACAGTTTTTTTCATTCAGTCTATAGACGTCTATAGTGTCCCAGAACTCTGCAGGCCTATCCAAATTCCTTCTGGCATATTTCAGGCGACCCTTCTTGTGCTTCTTGGTCTAGAGTGGCTTGCATCGTGGAGATTGACCATGAAGCCTTTTTATTTGTCGCAGCCTTCACCAGGACATTTTGTAAATCTATCTGCAGTAACATGGGGGGTTTCCTTCATTTTCCTGAAGATATGAAGGCATCTTGATAATAGGTTGGGCTTTCTCCCACCGACAGGCATGCTTGCTGGTAGAACATTTTGAACGTTTTTAATGTTTTCTCAGTGTTGAAGCAATCATCTCTCCTTTTAAATTTCTGACAGTTCCTTTGTGTTCACCATGGTTGCAGCACACCTTTAACCCAGCCCTGGGTAGGGTTTATAGAAACAAATCACAGCTGAAGCAAATTAAGAGTCGTTATTGAGTTCCCAATGAGTTAATCACATTGTAACCCAACTTCAGGTGAAACAGACTAATCGTATGTTTTATCCTGATACTCTAACATACTACTTAAAGGAAACGAGATCTAGCCCTGCTGAAAAGTTTATATTCTTTGCTTGGTTGAATGTTTCTGATTGAAAGTGTACGTGACATTGTTAGAGAAATCTTGACTTATTGAGCTGCATGAAATTGTATATTGCATACAGCAACACTGGCAGTATGCAACCTTTACAGGATGTCTGTAAGCCAAAATATGAGTATAATGCAATTCTGTCTGGTCAGGTATGTAATCAGATTATAAGAATTAGCACATGCTTGCTACGCAAGCTGCTATCCATCATACAAAATCACCCACAGGGGTAATGCTTTCAGACCCTAAGGCGATAAATGACTTTTTCAGAGAGTATTGCAAACAGCTGTACCAAAATCAAAGGCAATGGGTGATAACGATGCTTGGCTGAAAAGCCTTCAACTGCCCAAGTTGGATGATGCCTTACAAAAAACCTTGGATGCTGTGCTGTCTACTGAAGAGATTATCAAATCCATTAAACCTTTACCCAGTGGTAAAACTTCTGGCCCAGATGGGATTGCCCATGTTATTATGAGATTGTGTGCCCGCTCAGCTGACATGGACACACTTCCCCCTGACACTGTATAATGCAAATATCTTGTTTTTGTTGAAACAAAGGATAAAGAGAGTTCTCCTCATATAGGCCTAGTGCATTATTAAACTCAGATTTAAAAATCTTTATGACATTACTTGCAAAAAGACTGAACAGCTGCACTGCCCCTATTATTCATCTTGACCAGACAGGCCATATTCCTGATAGATGTTTGTTCTTTAATGCATCACAAATTTGATAGAGCCTCCAAACAGGCTGTTTTCTGTCTAGATGCAACGAAGGCATTTGATCAGGTGGAATGGTGCAATATATTTTAATATACAGGTGTTTGGATTTGGTCGTTCATCTATGTTGTGTGCAGATATTCACACCCCTCTGTCTCTGTTTTAGCTAATAATGAATGTTTAGTTAACTTTAATTTACTTTTATAACTTTAAATTTAATTTAGAGTCTCTTATTATTAGGCTATTAACCTATAGTTTCAGGTGGTGTCGAGCACAAAATTTCATTATATGCAGATTACATAGCTTCATTTTTGTCTGGTTCAGAGCAGTTGCCTTGCTTGATCTTATCGGCTCCATTGTGAAATATCCAGATATACAATTACAGTGGTACCTCAGTTCTGCTTTTACTTTTCACTTTCAATCCATTACTCACTAAATTACATATTATTTTCAACAATTTCTTATAAATTAAGCTTTGTGTTAATGGTTTTGTCCATCTGTAGGTTAATGTAAGTGTTATAAACATTAACTTACTTATCATTACTTATCTTGAGGCTGAATCTCCATTTACAGGTATAACTGCAGTCATTTAAGGTGGACCAGTAAATGCAAGTAAGAAGCCAACTTCAGCCTCGTCTCTGCTGTGATACACCAAACACTTGTTAAACTGCCCAGTTAATGATACATTTAATTTATGATGGATTTTTCAGAATATATACCCTTCGTAAATCAGGATGCACCTGTACAATACAGCTCCTTTATTTCATATAATGCCTTATACAGTGTGGATTTTTTTGGGGGGGGTCTAAACAGATTAATTCAATTTACATTATACCTTATGGGAATAATTTGCTTGGTACTTGTCGTTTTTGGTTCTCGACAGGCCTTCTGGGACGAATAATGATGAGAACCGAGGTACCACTGTAATTGGCAAAAAGTGAATCGTTACTCAAGAGTGACTTACAGCTTACACAAATATACAACATACAATCCAAGCAATTGAGGGTTAAGGGTCATGTTCAAGGGTCCAACAGTGGGAGCGCTGGGGCTTGAGCCCTGGACCTTGTAGCAAACCTAAGACTACACTTTAATTGGATTAATTTTTAATAATAATAATAAAAATAAAACGGGACACCACCGGATCTTCGGGACTGGTGGATCCGGAAACCAGTTGAAAAGAGAAATTGATCAGTCTAGGTCTGAATAGTGAATTCAAAGTTGTATTTCTCGACCTTTGAATGAATGATCTCTCACATCAGGCGGCAAATTCAAAAGGTTTATAAACACGTTTATTAATTGCAAAGCAAGGCAATATCAACAGACTATCTGATGTAATAACGAGTGTATCAAAGACTTAAAATCATAAAATGACGATGAACATGTATATATCACAGTATGGGAAACAGGGAATAATGGCAAGTGTACATATCACAGTAGTTAAAAATCAGAAACCAAGATGACTATGTAACTTATCGGTCGCGCAATAATTGCCAACATTGCAATGTTATGAACTAGTTTGTTACGACGTAGTGAGTTATTACTAAACAAATTACGTTGAACGTGAATAGTATGGTAGAAGCTACTTAGACGTGGATAAGTCTATGTTGAAGCGTGGTTTTAAGATCAAAATGCAAAGTACGAGAATCAGGGGTCCAGAAAAGCCATAAAAGGTACTCGCCTGGAAGGTCACTCGATAGGTTCGGGGCATTGAACCCTGGTCCAGCCGCCCGAAAGGCACAATTTTTGGGGAGCGTTGGTGTCCGTCTTTCGATGCCCACCGTCGTTCCGAAAAGGCCCCTCAGCAGCTTAGCCCGGGGGTTTCTTGCAGATGGCCTCCACGTAACCACGTGACTTGAGATGGCGTCCTTCCTTGCAGGCTTCACGATTACTCGATGTTTTGCATGTGTACAACTCAGGATTTATCTTGGCCACAGATAAAGGTGGAGTTGACGAGTTTCTAACACCACGAACTTCAACAAAAACTTGGAAAACTTGTATGGTACGAGAATGGCAGAGCGTGAAGTAGATCTTGGCTGGCTTGTCTTTCAACTATCATCTAATTCGGCAATACCGAACTACTTAAGACTGCTGGGCACAGGAAATGTAAAATAAACGCGAAAACTTGAACAAAAACGGATAAAAAGGCTAACAAAAAGAAAAACTGCAACTTTAAAAGACAAAGAAAAGACTTGAAGAACAAAGAGAACAAAACAAACACACGAGACTTGAAGCTAGCTCCCCACGCGGTCGGACCGCGTTGCTTTTGAATGTTCCGGCTCGGAAGCGGCTGGAGGCGGGTGCACAAGGAGTTGCCCTTACTTAGCCAATGAGAAGCTGACTCATCAGTCAATCCCTCCTATCGTGGTTGTGTCTTATTTCACCATATGAGCCACAGACGTTCTAACTTGGATTAATATATTCCTACATATCTAAAAGTGATTAAAAGTATCACATAATAACCGAAAATTCTCAAAGTTACAAGTTTAGATGCAGACTTTGTTGTAAGGTTCAGATGATCAAAAGCACCTTGAATTGATAAACTAGAACATCTTTAAAGCATTCTAACTACAGCACATGCATTCGCTATTCCTTAAACAAATAATAATATGATCGATACAAGATGTAGGAAACAGTACATTCTAAATAACAACTTCATTTCTGTTCTTTATAAGTATGAACAAGTATTAAAACCCGAGCGATCAATACATATTGATAACCATGTTATCATTTCTATATACCATAATGATCAGCACAACACAACTGGACCGTATTACATATAAAAATGATCGTTATACTAAAACATTAACCAAATAGAGATGAAAATACATGACACTCAATAACATGCATATACAGACGATTATATACTGTAAGTGGATTGGAATAATGTCCCTGATCCATTCTTTGCATGAAATAGTGAAGTACATAGAGGGGTGTTTAGACTTATTGTGAAGTAAATATCATGTGTGATTTAATTAAAAGGTTCCGGTGAAGATAATCTGTTCCCACAAAAAGTTGAATACCATTATTGCAGTTTGTCTCTAGAACAAAGGCTGATAGTTTCTTGGTGTCGTAAATCCAGGGCTGTCTTTCTGGCGCCAGGCCGACTGAGGGGAAAAAGTCGTTAATCTTGCAACAGTTAGAGGGAAAGGGGAAGCCTGTGGTCTTGAAAGATGAAACCCCCTTTTTAAGATTAGCACATGGACTTAGTTTATGGTTGGAGATGCCGAAGGTTGTAGGTCTGTTTAAACAGACCTCCAACTGTTGATGGAGTCATCACTTGGTGGGGGTAAGATCCTGTCCAGACGGTGGCCATTGCATTCGAAGGTGTCACAATTTTATGGCTTGACAAAGGGTTAAACAGAGGGTGTAGAGAGTTGGGGAAACTTTAATCCAGCTATTAACGCTACAACCTTCTGGTCCACAGTCCAAGACACCACAGTGACAGCACAGTGAATGTATAATCTTAGTCAATTTAATTCCCTGTACTTACTTAGGTTTACAGTTGCCTTGGACAAAATTAAATACCTCGGAATAGAAATAAAATAGGACCCTAAGGCAATTTTTAAAGAGCACTTTTGGAGGGTAAGGTCTATTTCACTTATTGACCATGTAACTGCAGTAAAATGGGTTACTGTACCCATTTTAAACACACCCATTTTCATTTCCACACAGGTTTTGTAGAGCATTAGATTCAATCATCCTGCTGGTTATCTTGGACTTGAAAGCTCAGAAAACTGCCAAGAATCATCTGCAGAAGCCTAAGTACTAGGTGGTTTTGGGGCTACTCTGCCTCAGCACTACTACTGGGCTGCAAACACCTGAACTTTGATGTACTGGTAAAATGATTGTCACTATAAAACTAACACCCTAGCTGGTAATCCAGAGAGAATTGGTCGTTGACTCCTCCCTTCTAGCTTTTTTCCCCCCACCTAGATATCTGTCTTATCAGAAAGATACTTTTTTTATACTTAATTGCAAAAAATCTGGAATCAAATAATAAAGGCTTGTGAGGTACCAGACATGTTCATGTGTACATAAATCTGGCGCAACCCCGCATTCAAACCATCTTTTTCTGATCCCTTGTTCAAGTACTGGATAAGTAAAAAGTCTTTGAAAGATCATTGGATAAATTACACATTTGCTTCGTTTAAGCTGCAAAGGAAATTGTCTTTGCCAAAGAGTAATTTTTCAGGTTCTTAAAATAAGTCATATTCACCAAGTCTAAGTAACTCTGATATTTGAGCTGTGGCATGTCCTAATACTGTTAAGTCTTACGAAAAGTCTAATAATGGAAGCTCATAGCTGCCGGTGGACATTATGTAGACTACAACTGTCTATTTTTTTTTGTATTTGGGAAATGGGAAATAATACAGTTAAGGAAAAAAACGTTTGGTACTGGCATGGTTGTTGGTCCCTGACAGAGTGGTCTGAGGCGGTTTCAGAAATTGGTAATTTTCACAACAGCCTCTAGGGCTTACAAAGAATGGGAAAAAATACAATAAAAGAGAGATCAGACAGACTTATTCAAGCTGGCAGAAAGGGTACAGTAACTTAAATCACTCATTGCAACAGTGATGATCCGAAAGCATATATGATGACACAACACATCAAACCCTGAGGCAGATGGTCTTCAATGCCTGTCAGCCAAAAACAGAAATATTAGGTCAAGCATGCATAGGCTTACTGTGTGAAACTGAACACGCTGTATGTATTAGATACAATATATTGCTTATACAATGGAAAAAAAACGTTCTGCGGATTGTTCTCAGAAACCATCCTAATACTATAGTACTACATTATTTGCAAATTTGAAGGGGTGAAGGGGGGTTGGCAAAAAACAAACAAAACAAAACAAAAAACACACCTTAATGCACAGTTACTTCAATCCATCTGTGTTTCTCATAATCTGCTGCTCTGTAAGAATAGGTACATTGTGTGCTTTATATTCTGTTGTGCTTTGTGCCTGCTGAAATCTCACAGCTGCTGCTCACTATGGAAAATAAATGTTCACCTATAGAGGGTCAACATTTAAGAGAGAAGGGACAGGAATTAATAACTTCTTTGTGTGCATGTTCTCTGCAACGATCCTCAATAACAAGGAAATGGAACTTGTCAGTTTTCTTGATGAAGTAAAGAAACTGCTTTTTTTCTGTAAACCTTGTAGCATGACTTTTTAAAAAAAACTATTTTTCTGATTTTTTTCAACAAGCAACATTTTGCAATGCCTCAGCGAGTTAGTGAGTGGGAGTCCTTCTCAGAGACACAGCCATTTGTTTCTGTGGATCACCTGACCATCAATAGACTGCTGCACCATTTGAACTGTTGCGTAATTTTGAAGTCAGATATTTAATAAGTTATTTGAGTGCATGCACAGCATCATATTAACCGTGATTAATCATGTTCTCCTTTAATTAACCTCTGTGTATTCCTGATTTCTATGAATTGACTTTGGGTCAAATTCAGTGGCTGTTGTAGCATTTGAGAAAGGTCCTCACTGATTTCTATGCACAGATTCTTGTAATGTCTGGCATTGTCCTAGATCTGCAACAGATCTGGTGGTAAGTGGTAAGCACTGTCGACTGTGGCTCCAGTGACCTGGGTTTGAGAACATTCCTGGTGCAGTCTGTGTGGTCATTGTGTGTTCTCTCAGTGCCTGTGTTTCCTCTGGCTACTACGGTTTCCTCCCACATTCCAAAAATATGCAATAGGGTATTTAGTCTCTAAGGGTGTACTCATATTATACCAGTTTGATTTGTACCAGAGCACAAGTGTCTACTCTCCCCGCTCCCCTTCTTAAGTCATCACAATGGGAGGTTTGGTAGTGGAGAAAGGTGTGCTTACATAAGACGACTGACTTCAGGGTTGTGCAGGGTTGTCGTCCTCTATGATGGCACTCACGTGGCGGGAGTGACGAGTGCTGTGCAATGTAGTGAGGAAAAGCCCTGGTTGCACAGTAACGGTTTTTTTGTTTTTCACTTTTGATGCATTACTCAATAAATTATGATATTATATACTTTATTATGTAATAAGCTTTGTTAATGACTTGACTTGGTTGTGGTCATGGTTTAAACGTGTTTAAGGTACACTATGCAACACAAATACTCTCCAGCATTTGACAGTGCGTAATGTAGGGAATGACGTGGCATAGGGAGTGACGAGTGCTGGGAAATGTAGTGAGCAAAAGCCGTGGACGCAGTCATGTTTTAAACGTGCTTAATGTAACCTACGGAATGATGTATGCACTATATATTACACAAGGGTAACTTCTAAGCAACTGAAGGCCTCTCACACATTGGCTAATGTTAATGTTCATGAGTCCACCAACAGAAGAACACTGAACAACAATGGTGTGCATGGCAGGGTTGCAAGGATAAAGCCACTGCTCTCCAAAAAGAACATTGCTGCTCGTCTGCAGTTTGCTAAAGATCATGTGGACAAGCCAGAAGGCTACTGGAAGAATGTGTTGTGGGCGGATGACACCAAAATAGAACTTTTTGGTTTAAAAGAAAAGCGTTATGTTTGGAGAAAGGAAAACGCTGCATTCCAGCATAACAACCTTATCCCATCTGTGAAACATGGTGGTGGTAGTATCATGGTTTGGGCCTGTTTTGCTGCATCTGGGCCAGGACGGCTTGCCATCATTGATGTAACAATGAATTCTGAATTACATCAGAGAAGGAAAATGTCAATGTCAGGACAAAAATGTCAGGACATCTGTCCATGAACTGAATCTCAAGAGAAGGTGGGTCATGCAGCAAGACAACGACCCTAAGCACACAAGTCGTTCTACCAAAGAATGGTTAAAGAAGAATAAAGTTAATGTTTTGGAAGGGCCAACTCAAAGTTCTGACCTTAATCCAATCGAAATGTTGTGGAAGGACCTGAAGCGAGCAGTTAATGTGAGGAAACCCACCAACATCCCAGAGCTGAAGCTGTTCTGTACGGAGGAATGGGCTAAAATTCCTCCAAGCCGGTGTGCAGGACTGATCAACAGTTACAGGAAACGTTTAGTTACAGTTATTGCTGCACAGGGGGGCCACACCAGATACTGAAAGCAAAAGGTTCACATACCTTAGCCACTTACTTATTTGTTATATTGGATGATTTTCCTCAATAAATACATGACAAAATATTATATTTTTGTCTCATTTGTTTAACTGGGTTCTCTTTATCTACTTTTTGGACTTGTGTGAAAATCTGATAATGTTTTAGGTTATATTTATGCGGAAATTTAGAAAATTCTAAAGGGTTCACAAAGTTTCAAGCACCACTGTATTACAACTAATATATCATTAATAAAGGGCTAAAGAAATCCTAGAAAATAGGATGCTATCTCATAATATGCTCAGTAAAGTAATTAAAAATACCAGCAATGTTTATCCTTCTTATACAGTCATACCAGTCATCCTGTTATTTCTGCATTGTAACAGATAGACTACAGTTGGTGATTGTCGTCCTACAAAGTCTCAAAATCACAAAGTCTCTGTCAGCAGTATTATGAACTGTTTGGGCAACAGCAGAGCAGCAGTGATTTAGAAGGGGAAAAGTCATACCTGGTTTGAACAGAGACTTGACTAGATCTAAATCCTAAAAAGCTTCCACACCATAGATTTTTTAGCCCAATTGTTAGTGTTACAGCCTGTGAAGTAGCACTGCTCTTTATTCCTGAACATTGCAGCTGTAATGCCGTAATGCTCCATTCACTCATGAGTTGTTGGTTTTTTTTTTTTTTTTGCATGTTGCCGCTATGGCTTTAGCATTTTTTTGACCTATTCACAATCTGTCTTCAAAGTATCAAACTGTTGCATATTAATTTACGTTTACGTTTGCAGCATTTAGCAGACGCCCTTATCCAGAATGACTTACAGTTGATACAGTCTTACAATCCAAGCAATTGTGGGTTAAGGGCCTTGCTCAAGGAGCCAACAGTGGCAGCTTGGCAGAGGTGGGATTTGAACCCTGAACCTTTTGGTCCATAGTCCAGTACCTTAACCGCTAGGCTACAGTCCATTAATTAATTGCTGTCTGCTGTCGATCAGTATGATCAATCAGATGAGGTAATACTGCTACAGCAAGATAAGGGAATATCTGTGAGCTGTAAAGGGCACCAGTTCAAAGATTTGTTTAATGAAGGCAACCTTAAGAAACACTAAATGCTAAAATAGTTGTTATCAGAGCAGCCAATGAAAGGGATCAGTGGGCCAGTGTGTGTGTGATGCTAGCTGAGCACAATTTTTTTTTTTCTCTGTCTGGAGGCTGCTCTCATCCTGTCTGCTATAATGGCCTGCCTTTGATTATCAACATGAAGGAAAAATGTGATGAGTCATCTGCTATTGTAACAGCCAGTGCTATAGGACGACTCGAGCCCAAAATCAACTGGAGTTTAATTGAGATTTATTCTTCTGTACATCTTGTCATGTTTGCTATACAAAACACTTCTCTGTTCAACAGTATATGTACAGGCGACGAATGGACTGTCATGTACTGATGAAAAGCATGCTATAAAGAGGAATGGGGAGGTAAAAAGGGTAAGAAAACTGAAAAAGGAAAGCACACAGTCGATTGCTACTCTACTATTCAAGATATATTTTATATTTATGTATTTCAATGCTTCAGCTCACCGGGGGTGACTGTTACATGGTGATAAATGGCAAGTCTTAAGATAGCATGGGTGTTCTTGGGGACCGCTATGGTACATATCTTATAAATCTCCTGATGAGTATGTCTCATCACCTACAGTGCATAGCAAAAGTCTTATCACAGTGAATAAAGAGGGCCAGACCCATGGTAACTCGGAGTGTGGAAACCTCTACTTCAGACCCAGTTGGGTTGTGGATCCTATCACACACTGGAAAAGGGACATTATAATAACACTGTTCTTTTTTGGGTTGTGCTTTGCTGCATAACATACAGTGGTGCTTGAAAGTCTGTGAACCCTTTAGAATTTTCTATATCTCTGCATAAATATAACCTAAAACATCATCAGATTTTCACACAAGTCCTAAAAGTAGATAAAGAGAACCCAGTTAAACAAATGAGACAAAAATATTATACTTGGTTATTTATTTATTGTGGAAAATGATCTAATATTACATATTAGTGAGTGGCAAAAGTATGTGAACCTCTAGGATTAGCAGTTAATTTGAATGTGAAATTAGTCAGGTGTTTTCAATCAATGGAATGACAATCAGGTGCGAGTGGGCACCCTGTTTTATTTAAAGAACAGGGATCCATCAGTCTGCTCTTCACATCATGGCATGAACAAAGAAGATTTCTGAGGACCTCAGAAAAAGAGTTGTTGATGCTCATCGGGTTGGAAAAGGTTACAAAACCATCTCTAAAGAGTTTGGACTCCACCAATCCACAGTCAGACAGATTGTGTACAAATGGAGGAAATTCAA